>VMDO01017148.1:9506-45786 GCA_007922755.1 Pedetes capensis | reverse complement strand
CAAAGCCCATTTCTCAGACACCATGAGAGGTCTCATGCTGCTCTGAAGAGACTGAGAGTTTACTGGGTTGAAGAGGTAATTTAGATATGAAAAGTCAAATATTAACTTGCAAATTTAGAAAGGGACACAAGGAGAGAACTTTGTCAATGTTAGTGACTAATCATATCAACTACTCTATGACCTCAAATCTAATCCACACTCTTTCAACCTTTTTACAGGGCTACAAAATCAGATGGATATTACAATCATGTGGAGATTTGCTATCTGACTGATAGCTTTCTGATTTTATAGCTCTCTAAAACAGTGGAAAGTGTGCAGATTAGACTGGAGAATATATGGTAATTTGCAGTTCTGGGAGGAAGGTAGAAGACTAGATAACTGACAAAAATGTGGACAGTAAAGGTCACACTCATGAGATTTCAGATGGAAATGTGTATCAAATAGATAATTGGAATAGTGGTCATTCATGTTATTTCATGGGAAATAATATCTGTATCCAGGGACTTTGTGAGAAGTAGGCTTTAAGGTGACAGCTCACTTAATAGAGAAAACCTTAAGAGAACAAAGCTAAGTTTTAAGGTATAAAATGCTTGAGGAGTATAAACAGAGTAATCATAGCAAACCATTCTCTTGCCCCCAAATTAGTTATTAATAAAGGTTTCATTGATTTCAACCTACAGAGTTCTGTGTGGAATCAAAGACTTGAAATAATGCTTTATATAAGTCCTTAGGAGGGGCTAGGGGTTTAGTTCAGTTGGTAGAGTGCTCCTCCACACTCTCTGAGGAGCCAGGTTCAATCCGCAAAAATAGGAGGATATGGCAATCCATTCCCAAAGCAATCTTAAAACAATCCGCTATTGAATACCATTTGAGGGTTGCTATAAGTTGCATCCAACTCGATGGCACCTAACAATAACAACCAGTCTTTAAGAATGAGTATTTTAGTAATTTGAAAATGATCATTCATTTCAAGTTAAAGAGAATAGTTATGTATACACATACTATGCACTATGGGATCAGTTATACCAAGAGATATATTCATTACAATATTCAGTAACATAGAACTTACTGCTATTTTAAATTTTTTCAGTGATTTTGTTTTGCTAAAAAGAAAAACTTAAATAGGTTTACTTAAAAGATTCAAATGTGAAAGTAGATAAACGACTTGAGGATTATATTGTGTTGCATTACTAGTACTTGCATAACTTCTAGTGGTAGCTGATAGAAACCAGGCTAGAAAAACAAGTCAGAAGCAGCAATTAAAATTATATGAAGAGTCCAATATCACTCTAAGGAAATATTAACATTATAATCTTAGAGGGTAAAAGCCAGAAGCAATAAAGAAAAAATAATAAGTTGATCTATTCACTATATATGTGTTGATCACTGATATGTGGGAGTTGAATCAAAATTATAAGAAGGAAAAACTCCTATGCAGAGGTTGGAACATAAAAAAAAAAAACCACAACTAAAGTCCACCTAGGGGAGAAAGGGCAATTTGGGGAACTCAAAAGAAGGAAGGAGGGATCTAGCAAAAAGAGGAACTCCTGGGAGAGATGAGGGAGAGGATTAACAAGGAGGAATGAGGAAGGGGGAGGGGTAACCTTAGGGTGAACAGCCCAACATTAACAGTCCTGGAAATAATCATAATAGCACCAATAATACCAAAGAATTTTATTAATATAGATGGACTAGAAAATCCATGTAATACTACTGACAATATAAAAAGAAAGTTCAGTACAGAAAAAGTTTTGATCATAAACATAATTGGAACCCAAGGATATATAGGAGAATATTACCATAAAAAGACAAGCGAATGGAAGAGAAGTCTTTGGTGGGGAGGTGGGATGGGTGGAGGAAGTACACAAGAGGGTAAAGGGGAACTTATCTGTGTAATGTGCAACAAAATGCATATATGGAATTGTCACAATGAAAAGCATGTCAGAATGAATCACATTAAGGTGTACATAAAAAATTTCCAATGAAAAAGGAAAAACTAAAATAAAATACCATATGGAAGAAGTGAATATATGTAATCTCTAATATCACTTAAATATAGGTTAATATAAAAACTGGAAGATTAGAGTTCGTATATATTCATATATACCAGAGATGCCAAAAATGTATACACATGATTTGCATCCACCTTTTGTTTTTTATCAGTATATATTATTACAATTTATTATCATTGTTTCTGTTATTGTTATTATTTATTATTATTATTATTGAGAGATGAACACAGGTCATTGCACATTTTTTTAGGTGCTCTACCACTGAGCTGAACTTGTAGCTCTATTTTCATAAATATATATATATATATAGATAGATAGATAGATAGATAGATAGATAGATGTATGTGTGTGTGTGTGTGTGTGTGTGTGTGTGTGTTTTGAGACAGAGTGTCTTACTAAGTTAGACAGACTGTTTGTGTCCTTGAACTTGTATTCCCCATGCCTCAGACTCCTGAATTGCCAGGATTAGGGGCATGTACCACTGTGCCCAGTATGGAATATTAAAATTTTAATACAGTTTTTTCCTCTCTTAAAAATATACAAATTTTTGGCACCCTTTGTATACCCATGCTACAGCACATATATATATATATATATATATATATATATATATATATATATATATATATGCTTGCAACCATACTACTGTGGCATCAGATCCTGCCAGATCTCAGAAGCTATACAGGGTTGTGCCTGGTTAGTACTTGGGTAGGCTATTGAAAACCCTACAAATGGCAGACAAGTACTGACAATAATGTTTCACCTGTTGTACTTAGGGTTGCTATGAGTTGGACACTGACCCCATGGCACCTAACAATATATATATATATAAATTTAAATCATTATTAACATTATTCTTTCTTGCAATAGACTTATGACTGCATAATAATTAAAAATATTATCATTAATTGATTATTATCTCATTAGTGTAAGTCACTGTATGTTAAAAATCATGATTACATTCAACCTGATTGAATATAAAAATAATTAAAGTCAATATAAAATAATTATAGTAAATGTGAGTATGCTATTTGTCTTGGTCTTTTAACAGTTCTCATACTTAACCTCTCTTTTCTTCATTTCCTTTTCCGTCCTTGAAAGGACTTTAAGTAAGCGTGTCTTAAAATGATATATTTTAAAATTTGACTCATGGAATACAGTGCTGTCTTACATAACAGATTCTATGGAGATTTGATGGCACGAAACCAAATACCTTAGGGTCCAGTACTTGGCTATACAAGTGGATCCCCCAGAATGATCTTCTTGGTAAGATTCTGGAGAACTTCTGAAAACATGAGAAACAGTCAATATTGTTGATGATAGTATAATAGGAAAAACTTATTGAACATTTATTATTGGAAAACACAAAAAGAAAACTCAATATTATATATATACATATATATGTATATATATATTTTCAGTTCTAAGATAAGTAAACTGTAACCTTTGACATTTTATTAAACACAGTCTCTTTTTTATAGTCAAAAACAAAGTATCTTTATTTCAAGTGTAGTTAGTACTCACAGAGAATTTTCTGTAATTACTTGGGTTGGCTCTCTCTCTCCTAATTCAACCACTACATCTGTTCTTTCCTCCACAGTAGGAGTACTTCAAATGTCACTGAACAAAACACCCTTACTTTACTATGAATGGCTTTGTCTTTTCTATGGAAAAAATTACATTTTTTTTCATGAACTGATGACCCGCATTTCTGATTCCAGCACCATTCATTGCTACCTTGAACAACCTTCATATCAGACTTAATACATGCATTATTTCTATAAGAGAACATATTCTAGCATGCACAGTCTGTTTTTGACACTAGTTTCTTTTACCCATTATCTGCTCTGTTTGTTTAACTGATAGTTGCACATTCATTGTTTACCTCTCAAATCAAACATTTCTGCCGTGTCAGCTTTACTTATATCCCATGGACTTAGATGCTTCTTGCTCTGAGATATGAAGATAATTTAAAAGCAATTCAAAGGATATAATAATCTTTATCTTAAAGGACTCTTTTTGTTCCTCATGCTATGCATTTCTTATTTTATATCATACGATATAATAATTTTAATGAAATTTACTTATCCTAGGTCATCCAGAAACCAAAGCTTTCATAACTCATGGTGGAGCTAATGGTATCTATGAGGCAATCTACCATGGAGTCCCTATGGTGGGCATTCCTTTGGAGAACGACATGATAACATTGCTCACATGGTGGCCAAGGGAACAATTATTGGATTGGACTTTAAAACAATGTCAAGTACAGATATGATTAATGCATTGAAGATAGTCATTAATAACCCTTCAAAAGTATAACTTTTTTGAGCAGCACTGGGGATCAAGCCCCTGGGCCTTGCCAGTGCTATCCAAGCACTCTACCATTGACCTAAGTCCACAGTCCTTTTTCTTTTTGTTTTGTTTTATTACCCCAGAGTATTTATAGATAAATTCTCACATGAAGGACAAGAGGGCAGCAGTGAATCTGTTATTAAATTGGCTGAATAAATTAGAACAATCATAATGTTTGCTTACTAAGGTGCTTGAACCAGGACCTCGCACATACTTTGCAAGTGCTTTACCACTGAGTTCCATCTCCAGCTCATTTTTTACTTTTTATTTCCAGACAAGGTCTCACTAAATTATACATGCTCCCCCTGGCCTTGAATTCATGATCCTGCTGCCCCCACTTCCCTTGTCACTGGGAATATGAGTGTGCACCATCATGTCTGGCTTGTATATTTTAAATTATTAATAGATTCAATGCTGATACTGAGAAATAAGGATTATTTATTAATTACATGATATATATTGAATGTGTATGGTATGACACATATTGTGTTAGTTTTTGATGTGCTGTGTAACTTTTTAATTATATAATCTTTACCTATTACATTACAAAAATATATTGATTATTGTCTATCTCTGAAAAACATGGTCATAACCCTGTGTTTTTTTAAATGTTAGGAAGAGAAGTTATCTCCAGTACTATTGCTATAGTATCATGTTATAGCACTTAGAATTTAGGATTCATAAGCCTTGACCCTATATGCACTCTTTTTCATATCTACCATAACCATCTCAACACTAGAATCAAATGTAACTGCAATACCTCAATATAAAATAATGAACTCTCTTCAGAACGTAAAATCACAATACAAACAAGAAAAATAGGAATAATTATAATAGCAAGCATTTGCTTATATTCCACTTTATAATAAGTACATTCAAAGTATCCTACAAATGAATACATTATTGCTCACAGTAATCAGAGAAGAAACCTACTACTCCTATTTCTTCCATTTAATAGCTAGAAACAGAGAGATCTACAGCCATACCACCATGGTGTCCAATCTAATCAGATAGAAGACAGGCAGGGTCAGGCCTGGTTAATACTTGGATGGGAGACTGCCTAGGAATATCAGGTGCTATAGGCATGGGAGAAAGACTGGGTAGCCCACTCCCAAACCAACCAGCCATCAAAAACCATATGAATAGCAAAGAAGCACTTACAATAGTGCCAGGCATGGTACAGTGTCAGATAGTGTTTCATTCTATTGTACATAGAGTCACTATGAGTCAGACTCAACTTGAGTGCACCTAACAATAACAACAGAAACAGAGAAATTTATAAAATGGACAACAAATGTCAGAGACAGGCATAGTTATAATCACTGGTCACTGAAAATGTTCAATACAAAGTCCTGGTCAATATTAACTTCTTATCAAATTTGCCCCAGATATGTACTTGAGGCTTGACATGGATTTGCTTTCTATTTCTAAATTGTGATAACATTATGAACTTTATACACCAGATATGTTAATTAATGACTGAATAACTCAAGGTCTATAAGGGCTATATTCTCCAGTGATAGCTTATATTGGTTTTATTTGCTTTGCTTTTGAGACTTCACTGATTCCAATCTCTAGCTTAGAACTGTTTCTATTCTCTCAACATTTTTCTTTTCATGTTTAAATTCTCTGTGTTTAAGAAATTCTGGTGTATACACTATTATATCTGTGATGATCACTGAAGAAAATTATTTTCCTTGCACTGTTTTTGTGTGCTCATCTTTAAAATGTTAATAAAAATTTTCATATTTGCCTTTTCTTGCTCAATGGGTCAGTTGATGTTCATCTGATTTTCCCTTAGCTATAAGGAGAATAATATGTGGTTATCAACCATTCACCATGATCAGCCTATGAAGCCCCTAGATTGAGCAGTCTTCTGGATAGGGTTTGTCATGCACCACAAAGGAGCCAAGCACCTGCAGCCACTTGTCCACAACCTCAACTGGTTCCAGTACCACTCTTTGATGTGATTGGATTCCTACTGGCCTGTGTGGCAACTGTTACTTTCCTAGTCATAAAATGTTGCTTGTTTGCTTATCAAACATTTGTAATGATAGGAAAGAAGAAAAAGGAGTAGATGTTTTTGAGTTGTTACCTAAGGACATGGACATTATTCCATTTATTTGAGTGCTATGGATCAAAGAATGGCAGGATTATCTTCCTTGTTTTATAAAACCATTGACTTCTTGATTTACCTATATATTTTACTCCTGGTTAAACAATTAAGAAATGTACCATTCTAATTCCAGAAGTTCTCAAATAATTTTACTTAGTGCTAATTATATATATTATCATAACTCTGAAAATGAGACTTATTGATTTGAGAATAACATAAAGCCTAAAGTTTTCCTGTGCATTTTCAGGAACATTCTCTATTTTAGTAGAATGGAACCAGATGGATTATTTTTATTTCAGTAAAAGAAAACCAGAATTTGAAAGGTAGCAAGACAGATTCTATTTGAATTTTAGTATAAAATGAACCCAATTCCTACTAAGAAAAAGATGACTGAGGTTTTTATAGAAAAAAAAAGTGAGCAAGGGTTAAAAAGAAGGAAGAACCAAAAAGGACTATTGGGTTCTACAGAAATGGAAAATGACATTGGTGGGGGATACTAAAAATGGCCAGGAAAGAGGAGTTAGACCACATATATTTTGCAATATGAAAGAATCACATTTTCATGAGCAAAAAGGAAGTATTTAGGGTAAGATCACCTGTAGAGACATAGCCCATGACTTAGTGCAGGTAGAAGCCAGGATAAGTTTGGTCAATCTCCTAGCACAGTGTTAAGGCAAGTCCTTTGTGTTACATGAGACTTAATAGTTTGCATCCCACTTGAAATGCAAAATATTTCATTAGGCAATTGTTATCTGTTTCACAAATCCTGTATCAGATTATCCTAACAGCCTTCCTCCCTAAAACTATGACACTATGAAAATTTTGCTTAGTATGATGAAAGATTTTTTCCAGATGAGCCCTTGAATATTCTCAAGCTACTCTTTTTCCTTCATTAAATGATCCTATGCAATTGGATATTAAGACCAAAAGGATAAATGAGAGAGAGAGTGAGAGAGAGAGAGAGAGAGAGAGAGAGAGAGAGAAAGAGAGAGGCCATTTCCTTGTAGTTCAGAATGATAGCTGGGGCCTTGCAAATCTAGTTCAATCTCACTAGATTATAATGCTACATTCAAAATTTCATTCCTTATTTTGTCTTATCAATTACTTCTAGCTACTTTAATACCTGGGATACTGAATAAATGAAAACCAAAAATTTAAGTTTTTATTTATTCTTCAATAACAACGTGTTGAATATAAAGCTTAAAGAAAGAAATATGCAACCACTACAGACATTGGAAACAAATATCAAATAATTGTAAATTTAACTTGGAAAATAACACATGAAACTGAGTTATCTAACAGTACAGCTAAGAATTTTCTGAATTAATTTCCATGTAGAATACAATGTTTCTTAAAAGATAACTAATGCAAATATGCAAGCTAGAAAGTTGCTTCCTACATTCGTGAAGCAGAATATGTGGTATTCTTAAATATATTCTATAATGTATGTGCTCTTAAATTCAAACAATAAGCACAAACAATAATAAATATGAGGAAGACTGGATCTTAGAATGATTGTGTCTTCTGGCCTCTACCACCTTCCAGATTCACTCAAGTATCTTCTACCAATAAAGATCCACATTCAGCCATCTGGAAAAAAAGAAATGTTTTCAGAATCCTCATTTAGTATAACACAGCAATTTTTGAAACTAAGATTCAAAAAATTAAAAACTGGTACAGCAAATAACACTACTTCAGTTTTTCCCTTTGTTAGAGTCCCAAATGTTGCACTCACACTACTGCATCGGGGTAAGACACATGGTGTTCTTTTGAACACTTTTTGAAAATGAACTTGAACAGAGGAGCATACGGAGGTTCTGACAAACGTGAATTTAGAGTTGGTTCTTTGGGTCTGCAGCCACCCTGTTGTTGTTGTTAGGTGCCGTCGAGTCGGTATCCGACTCATAGCGACCCTCATAGGGTTTTCAATCTAGGACTGTTTCGGGATTGCCTTGGGAGTGGATTGCCAGGCCCTTCTCCCATTTATGCGGTGCTGGGAATTGAACTCGGGACCTCAGAGACTGCAGCGTAGCGCTCTACCAACTGAGCTAAATCCCAGCCCCGCAGCCACCCTGCTGGTCATTTAATTGATGTCCAAATATATCATCAAAGTTAACATTGGTAGGTTGCATTTTTGTTTCAACACTAGCTAGCTCAGCTTTGGTTAGAGGAATCAATTCTATTGGACCCATCAGTACACTTCAAAGATCAATACTGAATGGGATACTGCCATTAGACCAAAACTGGAGAAGGCAGTCGGTGCTACAACTGTGCTGGATATTTATATTTCCAAACCGAAGGTATATAAAAATACGGCATGAATTGGAGTGGCAAATCCCTAATTACTAATCTGATTGACCATCTTTTTCAGTTTTTGGTCTATTCATGTTTTTATGTATATAATGCATTTGTCTTTGGTGGAGTTTTTGTACTCCCTCTTTTGATGTAGGGAAGTTAGAAATGACAGATTTGTTATTGTTAAGACAGTTAGAATGGGGAGTCATGTTGAATGACACAGAATCACTTATGAAGAAATGAGGTCAATAGAGGTTACCTAAGATGGTGATATTTAATCAGAGAGTTCAGGTCAGAGAAAGTGAGATGTAGAAGTGACTGATCTACCATAATGAATACAACTATGTCATAAATGTTACGATAGAATGAAATAAAAATTGAGACAAATACATTGAATTAGTTCAGAAATACATCAAGAAAGCATATGATGAGTGGTTATGGCCAAGGAAAGAACTAGAAAAAATAGAGTTTTAAACCTAAATCAGGAAATGAGAAAGAGCCTAATGTAAGGTGTTAACAAGTAACACAGCTGGGCATGGTGGTGCATACCCATAATCCCAGTGACTCAGGAGGCAGAGGCAAGAGGATCACAAGTTCGAGACCAGAGGCAGTGTGAGTAATTTTGCAAGATCTTGTATCAAAAAAAAGTAAAAAAAAAAGTGGGCTTGGGTGAAGCTCAGTGGTACACCACTAGCAAAGCATGCAAAAGTGAGGCCCTGGGTTCAACCCCCAATACCACCATAAAACAAAAACAAAAACAAAACAAAATAAAAAATGCTTCAAATTATTTTACTGAAAATTTCTAGGAAATTCTTATTGGGGTTATAGCTAGTCAAACTTCAGAAAATTTAATAACCCTTTCCACAGCTGATAATCTTATATTAATCTATTCTATTTAATATATTTAACTATATTATATGTAATCTGGGCTGGGATTTAGCTCAGTTGTTAGAGTGCTGCACTGCAGTCTCTGAGGTCCTGAGTTCAATTCCCAGCACCGCAAAAATGGGAGAAGGACCTGGCAATCCACTCACAAAGTAGTCCCAAAACAGTCAGCCATTGAAAACCCTATGAGGGTCGCTATGAGTCGGATACCGACTCGACGGCACACGACAACAACAACAACAATATGTAACCTATGAATTTCTGATTTCTAGAATTTCTTAATAGTTTGTCTCATATTCACCATCACTTCATCCCAATTTTGTCCTCTATTAACAATTCTTTCATCTCTGAACATTTGAATCATCTTTATTTTTATATTTTGTTTTGGTTTTTATCTCTGTGACAATCTTGGGTGCAAATCTTCCTATTTCCTATGGTTGGTAATTTTGCCATATAGTTTTCATGAAATAATCTTCCACAGCTGTAGATTTCCTACATTGTGAAAGATCTCTTTAGGACAGTTTTTAAATTGTGTCTGCTATAATCTACAGAGATCACCAATTCTATTACAATTTGTTCTAATAGTTAAGTAGAAAATCACTGCACTCTTTGGACAGAGTGAATTTTGCTCCCTACTGTTAAGTCCAGTGTCTCATTTGGCAAAAGACACTTTTCCTAGCTCTTGCAAATATGTATTCATGGGATTTCCTCATACACTAATAATTGGTAGATATCATTTTTTGTTTATATAATTGGCTGGGGTTTAGCTCAGTTGGTAGACTGCTGCTCTGTACTATCTGAGACCCTAGGTTCAATCCCCAGTATCACCAAAAAGTGGGAAAAGGACCTGGCAGCCCACTCCCAAAACAACCTACAATTGAAAATATTTTCAATAGCAGAGAAGCACTGACATAATGCCAAACATGGCACAGTATCAAAGAATGTTTTATTCTGTTGTACATAGGATTGCTATGAGTAAGACCCAACTCCATGGCACCTAGTACAGCAAGAACAGCAACAAATAGTAGGCTGAGTGTATTGTTCTTTGTTGCTTCTTCAGGTTGTGTATGTGTTTGGAGCAGAAGAACTGAGAGAGGGATGAGCCAGTTATGATTACCTCAGTGTATGGGTCATCAAAAAGTACACATTGGAGAACAGATGATACATTCTTACTTTTTCCTCTAATGTGTTTTGATTTTATTTCATTGTAGTAAGGTTTATCACATATTAGTATGACAAAATTTGTTGACATTTCATCTATGACTTTCTTGGAGGTCAATTATATAAAATGTTTCATATGCCCTTGAAAAGAGGGTATACACGCATATTCCTCTAAAGTGTTGGGAAAGAAATTATGCTGCTAGACTCTAATGTGAACCCAGCCTCAATACCATCTTTTTGCTGAAAGATATGGCATGATTTTTGCCCCGCCAGCTCAATATTTTCCTAGTGGAATGTAGATGGAATTGGAAATATAACCACTCCAATCTGCTCCCTGTAACATGGGGCTATTTGCTCAAGTCTTTGATTTCACATTTTCCTATTCCGCATGGCACTAAGAAAATTCATCTGGTTGATTTCACACTCATTTTCTCTCTCTCTCTTTTTTTTGTGATTCATTCTGACATGATTTTCATTGTGACATTTCCATATATACATTTTGTTGTACATTATACATATAAGTTCCCCCTTACCCTCTTGTGTACTTCCTCTCTCAGTCCCACCCCCCCAACAAAGACTTTCATTTGCTTGTCTTTTATGGTAATATTTTTCTATATATCCTTGGGTTCCAGTTCTGTTTAAGATAGAAATTTTTTCTGTCGTGAATTTTCTTTTAACATTTTCAGAAATATTACATGACTTTTCTAGACAATCTATAATACTACCTTTCTTAGCTTTTTAAAAATTATATTACAACCTTTGTATAGGATTTTTTCCTTCTTATCATTTTGATTCAGCTCCCACATATGAGTGAGAACATGTGGTATTTCTCTTTCTGAGCCTGTATTCATTAACTTAAAATAATTTTCTCGAATTCCATCCATTTTGCTGCAAATGGCATTATTTCATTTTTTCTGATTGCTGAGTAGTATTCCATTGTGTATATGTACCATTGTTTTTTATCCATTCTTCTATTGATGGGCACTTTGGTTGATTCTATATCCTTGCTATTGTGAAAAGTGCCGCATGGAACATGGAGATGCAGGTCTCTCTGTGGTATGATGACACATCTCCCTTTGGGTAAATTCCCAATAGTGGTATAGCTGGGTCATATGGTAGATCTATTTTTAGTTTTATAAGATACCTCCATATGGACTTCCACAGTGGTTGGACCAATTTACAGCTCCACCAACAATGTAAGAGTGTTCCCTTTTCTCCACAACCTCTTTAGCATTTGTTGTTATTTGTTTTATTGATCTTGGCCATGCTTACTGGTATAAGGTGAAATCTCAGAGTTCTTTTAATGTGCACTTCCCTAATGGCTTGGCATATTGAGCATTTTTTTCATGTATTTCATGGCTTTACAGACCTCTTCAATGGAGAATTGTCTATCCAGTTCCTTTGACCATTTATGTATTGGGTTATTTGTTTTCTTGGGAATTTTTTTCTTAAGTTCCTTATAAATTCTGATAATTAGACCTTTATCTGATATACAGGATGGGAGAATTTTTTCCCATTGAGTGGGGGTTTCCTAGACTATGTTAATTGTTTTTTAGCTATATAGAAGCTTTTTAATTTCATGTAATCCCATTTATTTATTCTTGTTTCAATTTCTTGAGACCTATTAAGGAAATGCTTTCCTATGCCTATATGATGGAGTGTATTGCCTATCTTGTCTTCTATTAGTTTTAAAGTTTCTGATTTTCTGTTGAGGTCTTTTATCCATTATGAGTTAACTCTCATTAATATTGAGAGATGTGGGTCAGTTTCAATTTTTCTCCATGTGGATGTCCATGTTTCCCACCACTATTTATTGAAAAGGCTATCCTTTTCCCAGTTTACTTGCTTTGCTCCTTTGTCGAAAATAAGCTGACTATAGGTGTGTTCAGGTATTTCTGGATCTTTTATTCTGTTCCAAATGTCTTCAGTCCTATTTTTGTGCCAGTACCGAGCTGTTTTGCTACTACTGCCCTACAATATAGTTTGAAGTCAAGGATTGTGATTTCACCTGCATTAGTTTTGCAGCTGAAGAGTATTTAGGCTATACATGGTCTTTTGTGATTCCATGTGAATATTTGATCTTTTTTTCTATTTCTATAAGGTCAGTCAATGGAATTTTAATGGGGATTGCATTAAATCTATAAATTGCCTTTCGTAGGGTAGCCATTTTTACTATATTGCATCTTCCTATCCAGGAGCAGGGAAGGTCCTTCCATTTTTAAGTGTCCTCTGCTTTTTCTTTCTTTAATGCTTTGAAATTTTTGTTGTAGAGATCTGAAGGGTCTTTGGTTAGATTGATTCCAAGGTATTTAGTTTTCTGGTAGGCTATCATGGAAGGTATTTTTTCTGAAATTTCCTTCTCTTCCTGTTTACTGTAGGTATTAAGAAAAGCTATTGATTTTTGTGTGTTGATTTTATATCCTGCCACTTTGCTGAAGGACTTGCTTAGATCTAAAATTTTCTGGTTGAGGTTTTGGGGTCTTTTAGGTATAGAATCATATCATCTGCAAAAAAGGATAATTTGACCTCTTCATTGCCAATCTGTATCCCTTTGATTTCTTTCTCTTGTCTGATTGCCCTGGTGAGGACTTTAATTACTATATTAAGTAGAATATGAGAGAGAGGACATCCTTCCCTTGTTCTGGATCTAAGAGGAAATGGTTTCAGCTTTTCTACATTTAATATAATGTTTGCTGTAGGTTTGCTGTAGGTTTGTAGGTTTATGATATTAAGGTATTTGCCTGTTATACCTATCTTCTCCAGGGTTTTTATCATGGAAAGGTGTTGCACTTTTTCAAAGGCTTTTTCGGCATCAATTGAGATGATCATGTGGCATTTGTTTGCCAGTTTCTTGATATGTTGGATTACATTAATTGATTTCCATATGTTGCACCAGCCTTGCATCTGTGGTATAAATCCCACTTGGTCATGGTGAATAATATTTTACTATGCTGCTAGATTTGGTTTGCCAGATTTTTTAAAAAGATTTTTGCATCTATATTTATAAGGGAAATGGGTCTATAATTCTCTATCTTAGATGAATCTTTTCCTGGTTTTGGTATCAGGGTGCTGGTAGCTTTGTATAATGAATTTGGGAGTGTTCCCTCCTTTTCCCCATTTTGGAATTCTTCTCAGCTTGACGTGTAATGTTTTCTAGATAGATTATATGCTAGTCCATAAGAATTCCCTCAACAAATACAAAAAAGTAGAAATTATCCCCTGTTCCTTACCAGACCAAAATGGAATAAAATTGGAGCTCAAGAGCAAGAATAATTCTAGAAATTTTACATACTCATGGAGACTAAATAATACACTGCTGAATGACCAATGGGTTGTTGATTCAATCAAAATGGAATTTAAAAAATTCCTGCAATCAAATGATGATGAAAACACATCCTACCAAAACATATAGGATACAGCAAAGGCAGTTTTAAGAGGGTAGTTTATAGCGTTAAATGCCTTCATTAATAAGGTAAAGAAGGGCCAAATAAATGGCCTAATGATGCATCTTAAGACACTAGAAATCCAACAACAAATCAATCCCAAATGGAGCACCCAAAAAGAAATTACAAAAATAAATGGAGAAATATCTTACTTAGAATCTAAAGAGATCATTCAAAAAATAATAAGACTAAGAGCTGGTTACTTGAAAAGATTAATAAAATAGACACTCCTCTGGCCAATCGCATCAACAAGAAAAATGGAAAAACTAACATAGTAAAGATTATGAAGGAAAACAGGTCCATAACTACCAACTGGGAGAAGGACCTGTCAATCCACTCCCAAGGCAATCCTGAAGCACTCAGCCATTGAAAACCCTATGAGGGTCGCTATGAGTCAGATACCAACTCGATGGCACCTAACAACAACAACAACAACAACAACAACCAACTACAATGAAATATAGAAAATCATCAGGGATTACTATGAGAGATTGTATTCCTAAAAATATGAAAATTCAGAAGAAATGAATAAATTTATCAACACATATGACTTACAAAATCTAACTCCAGAAGACATAAGTGACCTAAATAAGCCCATTATGTATAGGGAAATAGAAAAGGTAATAAAAAGTCTCCCAACAAAGAATATCCCCAGTCCTGATGGGTTCAGAGCAGAATTTTCCCAAACTTTCAAAGAAGATATAATACCTGTGTTCCTCAAATTATTCCACACTCATTTTCAAATATTGCTAGTATACATAATGTCAAAAATATAGATTGTGGTAATATATATAACCCATAGTCAAATGGGACACAGTGGATTTGTATTCTCTCACAATAGCATGGAAATATATATGCCCATGTCTTTCAAAATGTGACACAGTATCATTTAACTACCTGGTAGATATGTTCTGACATTCAGTGGGTTGTAAAGGACAGTGATTATTATGCATTATCATACTTTATTAAACATTCTTTTTATTTCCTTCTTTTTTTTTTTTCATTTTCACTTTTTTTTTAGTGAGCATTTCCTTGTCATTCCTTCTCTTTTTTTCTCAGAGGACTGGTCCTACATCTTTGTCATAATGCTAATGTAGAAACATTAAATGTTTTGGCCTGACTAAAAAAAGAACATAATAATAATTATAATTTAAGCCTAACAAAGTCCAGCTGACCATCCTCAATAACAATGCAAAGAACAGAAAAATTACAAAAGAATTATGTAAAATGGGTAAATCAAGTCAAATGGATTATCAAGGTTCTGAATGCTGCAAACCATGGAAGCACTTTACAATCAAAGTAGTCCAGGTTGAGAGAAACTATGTGTTTCAATAGGGAAGGAGACCATCATATGACTCAAAAAATGTTCTTTAGCCTGCCAATTAAAATGTTGAGATGTAGTTTTTACAGAATTTTCAAAAAACACATGTAGATAATTGACACATTTTAAAAGAAAAATAGGATACATTGCAATAAAAGATAATATTTATATCTTCTATCATTATCTTGCACATATTGTTGAGGTTAGGTGCAGTCCAATGGGATCTGGCTCATAACAAACCTTTACAAAACAGAATGACATACTACCCAGCACTCTGCCCTGCCCAGCACTGTTGCTGGTACTTCTCTGCTATTCATAGGGTTTTCAATGGCTGATTATTTGCGGGGAGTGTGGCTGTCAGGTCCTTCTACCAAGCCTATAGCACTCGGTATTCCCAGACAGTCTCCCATCCAAGTACTAACCAGGCCCATCACTGCTTAGCTTCTGAGATCTGACAGGATCAGACACTAGGGTGCTTTGGATGCAGACATCATGCGCATAATGTGAAATAATTTTCATCAAATATTCCTGTAAATACACATTGACTACTATCAGTAAGTGAATTAAAAATCTACAATGAATTTAGTTTTTGCTCAAATTTAGTGTTTTTAATGTAACAAGTTTCAAATGTAAATGATAAAAAAATGGTAGCATTTGCTATTTCTAATATGTTATTTTGGTATAAACCAAGGGTTAACAAATTGTGACCTATGGGCTAAACTTGGCCAGTCACATTTTTTCTTTTTGTTTTAAAAATTGAAGTAAATATAACATACAATAAAATTCACCATTTTATTTTAATTTAACAAATGGCATGTAACAACTTACAATGTTGTATAACTCTCATCACAATCTTGATCCAAAGCATCTTCATAGTAGCAATGTTGTCCATATGATTAGGCCATCATTTTCTGTTCCCACAGCACCAACTCTAGAAACCTGGCTTTACCCATTGGACTCATTCAACTTCCTTTTAAGTAATTAGAGAAGCAAACAAACAAAAAATGACATACAGAAAGAAAACTTCAGCCAAGTTTTTTAGTCTTAATTGTCACATGATCTATTTGTTTTTAAATTGCAATTCTCTTGTCTATAAAAATTTATTTTAACCCCATGACTGGTTTTCTCTTCCATTTGTCTAGGAGGTTGAGATATTTTACAAGAAAGATTTGCACCAGCCATTTCTCACATGGCAGCATAAAAAATTCCATTCAGGAGTCCCAAAGTGAAACAGAAGAAGCTAGTGAAAATTGTTTTTCAAAATAACCACATAAGGTCTCCAGGAATTGACCTAAGGACAGACTACAAATAAAGAAACAGGTACTGAAGGAAACCTACCAAGTCTTGAGAAAAAGAGTGAGACTCTTTGCCATTTAAACCAAAACATACAGACTTGCCCACTTGCTGACTTTTTAGTGACAGAAACTCCACCTTAAGTAGATGCTGAAGATACTACAGGATCCATGCCCTGCATCTCCTAGTTGAGAAGTTTGCTATCATGTTGGGAATTGTTATCTCTCTGAATTTGTGACACACACAAATACAGAGGGAGAGACAGAGAGAGAGAGAGAGAGAGAGAGAGAGAGAGAGAGAGAGAGGTTTGTGCTTCAGATGCTAAATTCTAGGCAAGTATGCTCAAGTAGGGCCTCTCATTTTCCATCCTGACATAGTTATAGGGCATATGGGAACATACACTGAGAAAGGGGGAAGAAATATAGCAATAAAGGGCAGGACCTTCCATCTAAAAACTGGATGTCACTCAGAGAAGTATACCATTATCACTGTCTTTTAGCATTATAGTCAATGTGAAGACATTGTGCAGAGGGACATTCAGGCTATAAACAAAGCTTCAAGCTCTTCTGAGAGGAAGTCATTTTATTTGAATAGTTTGGAAAATTCAAACCTAAGACTGCTCTAAAAATTTATAAGCTCTTTTGGCATACAATTAAGAGGAAACTAGTAACTTTAAGAGACATGTATGCTAAACCAAAGGCAAGTTACTTTATTAAAGAAAACCAGAAACATATAAGTAAGGCCTTCCTGAGGTCATGAAAATCTTCATATATTTACCTTAAAAATTATCCCCACAGAGTTCATAAATTTTATTGGATCAGACTATTGAGCTATTTATATTCTCAGAGCATTATCAAAAGTAATAGAACCATCGATTTACAATTTCTGAAAGCTAATAGCTGACAGGATTCCACAAGATGCTGTCAAAGAGCATCCTCCTACAAGTATTGACATCACAGGGCCTGAGCATGCAAAGATTGTACTCTGAGTAGAAACATCAAAGACTCAAAGCTAGTAGAAACAAATTTCATTAAAGTAGTCCACTTTGTCATAAACATAAGTAAGCAAACAATAATTACAGTACACAAAATGAGATTTAATATCCAGAGTTGCTATATCATCAAAAACTTATAGATTTGTGCTAAGGTATGGTCCAATGATAGAGCACAGATCTCCCATGTGTGAAGCATTGGATACAATAGAAAGGATAGAAAAATACTTCAGTTTTTTTTTCAGTACTGGGGGCCTGAACTTATGGCCTTGCACATGCTTTGCAAAAGTTTTACCACTGAGCTGCGCCTCTAGCCTTTTTTTTTTATCTGTAGATAGGGTCTTACTAGATTACACAGGCTACCTCTGACCTTGTTGTGATCTTCCTACCTCCACCTCCTGAGTTGCAGAGACTAGAGGTTGCTGCCACCATGCAAGTTCAGTTTTTAATAAAAAATTAAAAGATATGCAAATAAGTTGGTCATCAAAATGTGATTTGTACTTGGGATAAAAAGCACTATAGGGGCTCACTTGTTTATGTCAAGAGATTTGGAAAACTGCTTCCTAGCCAACTGACTGGAAGAGATATATATTTGTGCCTATCCCCAAGAAAGAGGATCCAACCAAATGTGGAAAGTAGTGAATGATGACATTAATATGACACAAAAGTAAAATTTTGCTAAAGATCATTCAAAAGCAACCACACCAGTATATTGATGGGGAACTGCCAGAAAGTCAAGCCAGATTCAGAAGAGAATATGAGCCAGGGACATCATTGCTGAATTCAGATGGATATTAGCTGAAGTCAGAGAATACCAGAAAGATGTTTATGTTTTATTGACTTTGCAAAGGTATTTGACTGTGTGGATCATAACAAATTATGGATAATATTGCAAAGAATCAGAACACCAGAACATTTATTGTACTCATGAGGAATCTGTACGTGAACCAGGAGGCAGTTATTAAAACACAAGGAAACACTGGTTTAAAGTCAGGAAAGGTATGCATCAGGGCTGTATCCTTTCACCATGACTCTTCAATCTCTATGCTAAAAAAGTAATCTGAGAAGCTGGCCTTTGTAAAAAAGATTGTGACATCAGGTTTGGAGGAAGATTAATTACCAACTTCTATTATGATGTTGACACACCTTTCCTTGCTGAAAATAAAGAGGACTTGAAACATTTACTGATGAAGATTAAAGAAAACAGTTTTCAGTATAGATTGAGCTACAATAGCAACAAAACAAAAATCCTTACAACTGGGTCAGTAAGCAACTTCATGATAAATGAAGAAAAGATTAAAGTTGCCCAAAATTTTGCTTTACTTCATTCTGCAATCAACACATATGGAATCAGCAGTTAGGAATCAAAAGACACCTTGCTTTGGGAAAAGATATTGCAAAAGCCTTCTCTAGGTTTTGAAAAGTAAAGGTGCCATATTGACAACAAAGATGTGCCTGACTCATGACATAATATTTTCAGTTACATAATATACTGGTGAAAGCTGGACATTCAATAAGAAGGGAGAAAGGAGAAGAATTGATGGTTTTGAATTATGGTGCTGGAGACTAATATTGAATATACCATAGACTGCCAAAAGAACCAACAGATCCATCCTAGACAAAGTGCAACCAGAGTGTTCCTTGGAAGCAAGGATGGTTAGACTGCATCTTAGGTATTTTGAACATGTTGTCAGGAAGGACACATTCCCTGGGAAAACAATATCATATTTGGGAGAGTAGTATATCAATAAAATAAAAGGGAAACTCTCAAGTATATGGGTTGACATAGTAACTGCAACAACATAAAAAAAAGAAACCATAATGACTGCTTAAACATAAAAAAAGATCTTGTGCCTGGCTGAGTAGTGGGTGGTGTTTCATTCTGTTATACGTAGAATTGCTATGAAATAGATTCTACTCAATAGCACCTAACAAAAACAACAATATATGTTGTTGCTGTTAGGTGTGGTCAAGTCAGTATCTGACTCAGAGTGCCCCTATGTACAAAAGGTGAAACACTATTGTTGTGTTTCTCTGCTATTTATAGGATTTTCAATGGTTGATTGTTTTTTGGGAGTGGGTTGCCAGGTCCTTCTCCCAAGCCTACAGCACTTGGTATTCCCAGGCTGTCTCCCATCCCAAAACTAACCAGATCCAAACCTGCTTAGCTTCTGAGATCTCATGGGATTAGATGCCACAATGCTATGGCTGCAGGCTCAATATATGTAAATATATGTATATGTATATGTATACATGCACACACATATATTTATGTATAGTCACATGCTGCTTATGAATGTTTTGGTCAATGACAGGCCACGTATGTGGCAATGGTTGCATATGATTATAATGGAGGTATTTTTGACATATTTGAATTAAAGTAATATTTCCCAGTTGATCCATTTTTCTGTGAATGATAATATTTTATTCTTTTTATGAGTGAATATTATTCCATTGTATTTATATGCACCACAATTACTTTATGGATCCTGTATCTCAGATGGCAATACTAACTGCAGTTATTTGATCAGTATATATCATATATTTGTATCAAATAATTGCACTGCACAGCAACTAACAACAATAAATCCTATAAATGTATATTATTGAAATAATAATTAATGAAATAAAAATTACCAGATTATTATGTTGATGATGAAAATTTTGATAATCTAGTGTAATGCTTTGGATCTTAAAATTTCCCCAATGGTCCATATGCTAAAGGCTTATTTACTTGCTTGTGACATTATTGGGAGGTGATGGAGCTTTAAAGTGGAACCTAGTAGAAGAAAGGCCTTTGGAAGCACACCCTTGAATGCCACATTGAGAACTGGTCTCCTTCCTCTCCTTTTGTTTCCAAGCCATGATAAGGTAAGCAGATTTGTCTTCAAATATTAGGTGCCATACTGATCAGTTGTGTAATTACTATATCTCTAGTTTTCTGTCTGGGCTGAGATTTGGCTCAGTTGGTAGAGCACTGCACTGCAGTCTCTGAGGTCTTGAGTTCAATTCCCAGCACCGCAAAAAATGGGAGAAGGGCCTGGCAATCCACTCCCAAGGCAATCCCGAACAGTCAGCCATTGAAAACCCTATGAGGGTCACTATGAGTCAGATACCGACTCGACAGCACCTAACAACAACAACAACAGTTTTCTGTCTAGGATACTCCAGAGACAAGTCACCTCTACTTGCCACTATCCTTGGCATGATTTTACATAGGACAGGTAACATACGCATGCAGGTTGCTGACTCCTTGCTAGATAAAAGCACCTGTCACACACATTCATGCAAACACGAGATCATTAAAATTTGCGTTTTCCATCTGCCATCAGTCTACTAAATATTTAATATATATACCTTGACTAACCCAAGTCATATTTCAACTTCTTGGTTAATTTCTTCTTGGATATAAGCAAAAGTAATGGCAGAAGAATACAATTTGAAAGGAAATGTTACATTTTACCAGATGTCTATGAAATGGATTTCAGTTCTGCTGCTGCTACAGCTGAGTTCTTCAGTTCTGGGAGTTGTGGTGTAGCCAATGGAATACGAACATTGGATGAATTTAAAAACAATACTAGATGAACTTGTACAGAGGTGTCATGAGATGACTGTACCATTTTTATTGATATCAACAAACTACCTGGTATTAAATTTGAAACTTTTCTAACATCTGTCAATCAAGATGAACTGGAGTATTTTTTCATATAATTTGTCAACAAGTGGATATATCATATGCAAAAAGATACATGTTTGGCCTATTATCCATTACTGGAAAAGCTGTCCTTGGAATATTCTAATTATTGTGACATTACTTGTAAACAAGCTGTTTTAAATAAGGAACATATGAGGGAACTATAAGAATCAAAGTTTGATATCCTTCTTGCAGATGCAATTGCCTCCTGTGGTGAGCTGGGAGCTGAGCTACTTAACATTTCTTTTGTGTACAGTCTCTTCACCCTGGTGGCTATACTATGGAAAAACATAATGCAGGAATTCTATTCCCTCCTTCTTACGTGTCTATTATTCTGTCAGGATTAAGTGGTCAAATGACATTCATGGAGAGGGTACAAATGGTGTATTTTGCCTGCAGCCATAGCCCTGTGGCATCCAATCCCGGCAGATCTCAGAAACTAAGCAGGGTTGGGCCTGGTTAGTACTTGGATGGGAGACCACTTGGGAACACCAGGTGCTGTAGGCTTGAGAAAAGGACCTGGCAATCCACTCCCAAAAATCAATCCGCCATTGAAAACCCTATGAACAGCAGAGAAGCACTGACAATTGTGTTTCGCCTGTTGTATGCAGGGTTGCTATGAGTCCGATACCAACTTGATGGCACCTAACAATGACAACATGGTATATTTTGAGTTTTGGTTCCAGGGATTTAATAAGAACTTGGACCAATTTTACAGTGGAATTTTATGTAAGTTGTGTTTTTTAATGGTAGGCTGAGATCCTAATTTTCATGTGTCTTTTTGAGGATATTCTTATATGCATGTAAAATAAGAAGAATCTATCTTTTATAGATGAAATGACTAAATCAATTATAAAATTAGTTGCCAATCTCAGCAAGACTATAGAAAAGCTTACATTATAGATTCCAATAGAAACCAATAGCCCCTTACTAATATAGGACATTCCAGGAGGTCCTATAACTTCAGTCATTAGACACTTCTCTACTATCTTGATGAATGTAGATGTGTAGTTCACAGAGTTACTTGTGTTTTGTAGTATAAATAGGCATATAGCATTGAGGATATCTTTTTTATGGGTAGATATGTTTCTTTATATAATATTAAAATACTATTGTATGCATTTCCAAAGGACTTCCCTTAGTCTTGAATGATAGTGTTTTATCAAACACTCAAAAATCTATTAATTGCTTTTTTAGTAACCTCATATCCTTCATTACATCCTTTCATTCCTCCACTTTAAAGATCTAAAATCTGTTGGAGTGTGGGTGTACATAGAATTAGTCTCTATTGTGGATATACATAGAATTAGTCTCTATTCTTTTTAATCATGTTTCTCCATTATAAAAAATAATCCATACCTAAGGGTAAACATAGATCTCCATGCCCATAATTTCTGAAAATTTTTCATGTGATATTTTCAAATATTTTTATAGTAAATAAGTATTAGTAAGCTCCTAGCATGAAACAAACACTGAAGTTGTTGTTAGGTGTGATTAGGTCAAGTCCCACTCATAGCAACCGTAGGTCAGCAGAACAAAACACTCCACAATTCTGTGCCAGGCACACAATCTTATTTATGTTTAAGCCCATTGTTGTAGACATTGTGTCAATCCATGTAGTTGAAGCTTTTCCTTTTATTTCATTGACCTTCCACTCTCCCAAACATGATGTCTTTCTCCAGGGATTGGTCTCTCCTGATTATATGTCCAAAATAGGTAAGAAAACAGTCTAGCCAAAGAACGCTCTGGCTGCACCTCAAGGGCAGATCTGTAGATTCTTTTGGCAGTCCATGGTATATTCAATTGTCATCTCCAGCGTCATAATTCAAAACCATCAATTCTTCTGTCTCCCTGGTTCAATATCTAGTTATCACACCCATATGATGTGACTGAAACTACCATGGCATGAGTCAGGCTCATCTTCATCTTCAATGTGACATCTTTACTTTTCAATACTTTAAAAAGATCTTTTGCCACAGGTTTTTTCCCAATGCAATGCATCTTTTGATTTCATGACTGCTGCTTCCATGGGTGTTAATTGTAGAAGCAAGTAAAACAAAATCCTGTACAATCTCATTTTTTCTCCATTTATCATGAAGTTGCACACTGACCCAGCTTTAAGGATTTTTGTTTTGTTGATGTTGAGTTGCAATCCATACTGACGGCTATGTTCTTTGATCTTCATCAGTAAATGTTTCAAATCCTCTTCACTTTCAGCAAGCAGAGTTGTGTCATCTGAATAACACCAGTTGTTAATGACTCTTCCTCCAAACCTGATGTTGTGTTCTTCTTCATAATGTCCAGCTTCTCAGATTATTTGCTCAGCATAGAGATTGAAGAGATATGATGAAAAGATACAGCCCTGATGCATACTTCTCTTAACTTTAAACCAGGCAGTATTTCCTTGTTCTGTTTGAATGACTACCTCTTGATCCATGTATAGATCCATCATGAGTACAATTAGGTATTCTGATAGTCCCATTCTTCACAGTGTTATCCATAATTTGTTATCATCCACACAGTCAAATGCCTTTGCATAGTTGATAAAACATAGACACCTTTTTGGTATTCTCTGCTTTTGTCTGACATCAATCTGACATCAGCAATGATGTTCCTGGTTCCCTGCCCTCTTCTGAATCTAGCTTTGACTTTCTGGCAGTTCTGTCTGAATACTGCTCCAGTCTCTTTTGAATGATCTTTAGTAATATTTTGCTGGTGTGTGATATTAATTATAATAATTATATTGTTTGATAGTTTCCACATTCAGTTGGGTCCCCTATCTTAATAATCCTGACAAATAGAAACCCAAATTTTTATATCATCATGACTTTCTGCATTTCATTGTAATTATAGAATAACATGGTAGACATGGGACATACTCAGAACAGAGTCAGTTAATTAATTAAGGCCTTCTCTATTCATCACATAAGAAAGTTTTGCTTATTCACTCAAAAAATATAAATTGCCTAGCATACACCAGAAATGTTAGGTATGCAGAAGGTATGTCAGCACATTTTCATCTAATCTCCACATTTCATAATGTAATTAGAATGAAAAAACATTTTTAGAAGGAGGGACTACAATCCTGTTTGAACATGCACTAGCAATCATAGAAAGTATCCTAGACTCATTAATAACACAATGGTATATGAACAATGTACAGAAGTAGATTAAGAGAAGAGGGCCAAGGAAGATACAAAAGAAAATTTTAAGTGGTAAGAATAATTTCTCACAGCTCCAAATTTTGTTTATAAGGTAGAAGCTGAACAAAGTGGCCAGCTTTGTAAGAGAGGTAACTTGGAACCTAAGTAGTAGAAAAAGTTTAAAATACTAAAAAGAACATAAGGAAGCCAGAGAAAAGACTTGAACTTGGGTTAGGTATGACTTAAGTTTTTTTATTCCTAAAAAAAAACAAAAAAACAAAAAAAACTTCATAATGCAGTCACTGGGTGAAGCACTGTGGAAATGGTATTGAGGAAGTTGTAAGAACTCAGGCCACAGATGATAGAACCTAGACTGGAATGTCCATAGAGATGACTACACCTACTCATATGATAAGAATACCAACCTCATATTGAAATTTTGTGGGAAATAGAGTTAACTCTTTGACCACCGGGGCTGGGATTTAGCTCAGTTGGTAGAGCGCTGCACTGCAGTCTCTGGGGTCCCGAGTTCAATTCCCAGCACCGCAAAAATGGGAGAAGGACCTGACAATCCACTCCCAAGGCAATCCCGAAACAGTCAGACATTGAAAACCCTATGAGGGTCGCTATGAGTTGGATACTGACTTGATGGCACCTAACAACAACAACAACTTTGACTACCATTGGGGCACATATATTCCACAAAGTTTCACAGAAATACCAGAGAGATTTGATGCACAGAGAACAAAAACTATCTTTATAATGTGCAGTGTGTCTCGTTGTGTAATAATTGTTTTACATATTGCCACACATGAAATATATTATTATTGTACCTAATATCGATTTTTCTACCTGCTATTATTTTTGTATTTTTAACTTAATTTTTTTGTGTAGAGATTACATGGGCTGGCATTTAGCTCAGTTGGTAGAATGCTGCTTTGCACTCTCTGAGGATCCAGGCTCAATCTCCAGCACTGCATAAATGGGAGAAGGATGTGGCAGTCCACTCCTGAAGCAATCCCAGAACCATCATGCATTGAAAACCCGATAAAGGTCACTGTGAGTTGGAGCTGACTTGACAGCATCTATCAACAGCAAATGATTACATGCCAATTTTTCTTCCTTTTGGGTGATTATATTTTTTCCTATGAAAGTTTTTCTGTATTCAAATGGAATACATCTCTACATGATGATTTTACTCATATCACAAATCCTAATTATTGCTAATCAGGTTCTTGTTTTGTTCATTGTAATGAAGAACTTCTGGAAAAAATACTTGTTTCACACATTTTGATTTGAAATTAGTAGTCAACAGGTTAAAACAGACAGCACTCTCAAAAAAGGGCACTTATTCATGGATGCAGAATCAACATTGAATATTGATGTTATTGATATTTTTGTAGTTACTATTGTGTTACTTGGACTTTTTGTTGCTGTGACAAAATACCTTATAGAAAAACTGAAAGGAGTAATGACATATTTTAGTTCACAGTTTTGGAAGTTTCTGTCCGCAGACCCTGGATCTACTCATTTGGGGCCAAGGTAAGGCAGAACACAATGGCAGCAATAACAATTCCCATTATTCCCATTATGGCATAATGTAGCAGAAAGAATGAGGAGCCTAGACCAAAATACACCCCACAGAACCATTCCCTCAGAGATCCTACTTCTTCCAGGTAGGCTCTATCCCCTAAAGTTTCCAGAACTTCCAAAAATAGATTAACCACTTGAAACAAGGTGGTCAGTAATGAGACTGTGGGGACTATTTCATATCTAACCATAACAATTACTATTAATTATCTAATATGTTCCAGGGATTTTAGATATAGTCTTGTTCAATAGGAACTAGTATTCCAACAGATTAAGATGACATTATCAAGGAAATCAGAGAGAAAAGAAACCCTGTAGATTTTTAAAAGTGTAAATGCATAAATTTAGGCAATAAGATGATCAAAATGAAAGGATTTAATTTTAAGTGTAGAGCTTCTTCATCAGTGTTCTTTCTGATTATTGCTCAATAACATGAATGCATGGCTCCAACAATATTTGCAGCCAAACTCAGTATTTCTTGCTTTCATTCCAGAAGTTAAGCCATTCCTGACTGTGAGGTCAGATCATAGGGTGCAAAAGGATGGCTTACTTTATTGGGACAGGTGTTTAATGACACATGAAAGCCTATCGTCAACATAGTACAACTCAGTAGAGCTTCTGTAACATGGTTTTGGCATCATGGATACCTGATGGATTTGAATTACAAAAGAATTCAGTCATAATATATAACGATATTCTTTATGAAGGATCACAACTATCTAGTATATTATAAATTGACATCACATTTTAAGATATATGTATAAAGCATGCTTTGCTTACTGCTGTATTATGTGATCTCTTAAGTGTCTTTTTTCTCAACCGGCAACTGCATCATTGGTACCAAAAACCAAGCATCCATCCAGATGAATGTGGCTGAGGCTGACAAGGTCACTGGCAGATTTAATGGCCAGTTTAAAGACTTATGCTATCTACGGGACAATTCACAGAAGAAGTATGTCTGAAGTTTCCATTCTCTGATTGCCCATGTCTGATTGTCATCTTCACAAAGAACTTCTGGCCAGAGAGAATTATGAATGGGAAATATTTCTCTAATTAAATAGGAACAAGTAAACAACAAAGAGCCTAACTTTAATAAAATAACTAATGTAACAAGTCAAAATAAATAAGCTCTAATATCATGTTTAAAAAGGTTAATAGTAAAATTGGAAGATGAAACCTAGTATATTTATTTATACATATTACAGGGTACTAAGTGTACACACTGGCTTTGTATCCTTTCTTTCCTTCTCTTTCTTCCTTCCTTCCTTTCTTTTCTTTTCTTTTTCTTTGGTGGGACTTGAGGGTGGAACTCAGAGTTTTTCACATATTTTTGCAAGTGGTCTACTACCAGACTGCACTCCCAGCCCATTTTTTAAATTATATATATATTATTTTAAATTTGAGACAGAATCTCAGTATGTTCAGCAGGCTGCCTCTGCCCTCAAACTCACAATCCCCCTGCCTCAGCCTCCTCAGATGCTGGGATTAGAGATAGGTGCCATCATATCCAACATTGATTACTTAAATTTTAATACAGTTATTCCATTCACAAAATTGCATAAATTTTTGCCACCAATTATATATATGCAGCTAGTGCATATATGGGCTGGGATTTAGCTCAGTTGGTAGAGCGCCGCTCTGCAGTCTCTGAGGTTCCAAGTTTGATTCCCAGCACCACGAACACGGGAGAAGGATGTGGAAATCCACTCCCAAGGCGATCCCGAAACAATCAGCCATTGAAAACCCTATAAGGGTCACTATGAGTTGGACAAGACTCGACGGCACCTAACAACTACAACACAGTGCATGTATATTTTAATCACTAGTATTTTGTTACTCTTCCTTGCAATAAAATTATTACTGTACAATTTTTAAAAATTTATCATTTATTGTTTATCATCACTATAGTGTAAGTCACTATATGTGAAAAATCATGATTATATTCAATCTGATTGAATATAAAAAGAAGTAAATATATAGACAATTACAGGAAATGTATTTGTTTTGATCTTTTAATAGTTCTCACACTTAACATCTTTTGTTGTTTCCTCATCTGTCCTGTGAAAGGCATTTAACCAAGTGTCTCTTACAATGATATATTTTAAAATTTGACTCCTAGAATAGTCTAGTCTCACCTAACAGGTTCTGTGGGAATTGATGGCAAGAAACTAGACACCTTAGGATCCAATACTCAGATATATAAGAATATTCCCCAGAAAGACCTTCTTGGTAAGATTCTAAGGAAAAAATTTCTGGAAACATGAGAATCAGTCAATACTCCTGATGATAGTATAAAAGGAAAAAAATATTGAACATTTATTATTGCCAATGCAAAACTAGCCAAATATTTATATGCATTTTTCAGTTCTAGGACAAATAAACATAGCAGTTGGCATTTTATAATACACAGTCACTTTCTTTATGGTCAAAAACAAAATATCTTTATTTCAAGTGTAGTTAGCATTCACAGAGAATTTTCTATAAGTATTTGTGTTGTCTCTCTCTCCTCTAATTCAAACATTTTATTGACAGTAGGATTATTTCAAATAACACTGACTAAACCATCCTTGCTTTAGTAGGAATGATTCTACCTTTTGTTTGGAGAAAGTTTGTTTTTTCATAAAGTGATGACCCAATTTTCTGATTCAAGCACCACTCTTTGCTGCCTGGAACAACTTTCTTTTTAGATTTAGTGAATGCATTATTTCTTTAAGTGAACATATTCTTAACATGCACAAAGTCTATCTTTGGCATTGTTTTCTTTTATCCATTATGGACTCTTTCTGTTTTTCAACTGATAGTCATGTTCATTGTTTACTTCTCAAGTCACATACCATTTCTCTCATGTTCACCTCATTTACATTCAATAGAATTAGTTACTTCTTGCTCGGAGATATGAAAGCAGTTTAAATGTCATTAAAAGAATACAATAATTTTTATCTAGAAAAGACTGCCCTTTTTAGTTCTCCATATTATATATTTCTTATTGTATGTCTTAAGACATATAATTAGTAATTTTTTTCTGAAACTCACCTAATCTTAGGTCATACAAAAACCAAAGCTTTTATAACTCATTGTGGAACCAGTGGTGTCTATGAGGTGATCTACTATGGCATCTCTATAGAAGGAATTCCGTTGTTTGAAGGACAACACAATAACATTGCTCGCATGTTGGACAAAGGAGCAGATATTGGATTGGACTTCAAAACAATGTCAAGTACAGATTTGATCAATGCACTGAAGGTAGTCATTAACAACCTTTCAAGAGTATAACCTTTTTGAGCAGGAGCTGAGGATCAAACCCAGAGCCCTGTATATGATAAACAAGCACTCTACCACTGACCTAAGTCTCCAGCCCTGTTTTTATTCTGTTTTGTTTTGTCACTACGTAGTATTTATAGGTAAGTTCTCACAGGAAGGACAAGAGAGGAGTAGTGAATCTGTTATTAAATTGGCTGAATAAATTAAAACTATCATAATGGTTTATCTTTCATATAGGAAATTACCATAAGCAGATCTCACAGAGTTGTAGACTCACTCAGTAATTGTTTGCCCTTACAGCATTTTATCTAACTTTTTATGGAATCTGTACGAGGACTGATTTAATTACACAAAAATAAGAAGTACATAGTTGATTTATGCCAGAAGATATCATCAATAACCCATCCAGGGTTCAATTACCAGCATGGCAAAAATGGGAGAAGGATTTGGCAATCCACTCCCAAGGCAATCCCAAAACAATTGGCCATTGAAAACCCTGTGAGGGTTGCTGGGAGTCAGACATGACCCCATGGCACCTAACATAATAATAACATGTGCAATACAGGGCTGGGATTTAGCTCAGTTGATAGAGTGCCACTCTGTAGTCTTTGAGGTCCTGGGTTCGATTCCCAGCACCGCAAAAATGAGAGAAGGATTTAGCAATCCACTCCCGAGTCAATCCTGAAATAATCAGCCATTGAAAACCCTATAAGGGTTGCTTCGAGTTGGACACATCTCAAGCTTAGCTAACAACAACCACATATGCACTTGTTGTTGTTGTTAGGTGCCGTGGAGTCGGTATCCGACTCATAGCGACCCTCTGTACAACAGGGGAAACACTATTGTCAGTGCTTCTCTGCTGTTCATAGGGTTTTCAATGGCTGATTGATTTTTGGGAGGGGGTTGCCAGGTCCTTCTCCCAAGCCTACAGCTTCTGGTGTTCCCAGGCGGTCTCCCATCCAGGTACTAACCAGGCCCGGCCCTGCTTAGCTTCCGAGATCTGACGAGATCGGATGCCACAGGGCTACAGCTGCAGGCTACACAAGCTAAATTACGGTCTAATTTTGATTTATACTGAAGTAACTTCTGCAAATTCACTTTGTAATGACTTTATAAAAATAGATCATTTTTGCACTTTTTAGATTGTTGTGTTGTTGTTGTTAGGTGCTGTCGAGTGGGTATCCGATTCAGAGACCCTCATAGGGTTTTCAATGGCTGTTTCGGGATTGCCTTGGGAGTGGATTGCCAGGTCCTTCTCCCATTTTTGCGGTGCTGGGAATTGAACTCAGGACCTCAGAGACTGCAACACAGCGCTCTACCAACTGAGCTAAATCCCAGCCCGATTTATTACATAGGATTATTTATTCCTGGAAAGTTCTCCAGAAAGTGAAGGCCACAGATTTTTCACTGTCCTATAATATAGGTTTCTTCATAATCTTTATGAGATTAATTAATCACATTATACTTCCATTTCATCACAGTTCAATAAAAATATTGTTTTTATTTTTCATCATATAAATTCACCCTCAAAAGCAAAAGAAAAGTTAGGACCTCACAGTACTAACTAAAAACATGTTACCTAGCACTTCACTGTAAAACTGATTCCACTTCTTCTCATTAAATATTTGAAACCCAAGTCAAAATAAAGCATATGTATCATGTTTTTGATCTTCTCTGTGAACACTATCTAATCCCTTAATTCTAATAGAACAACAGGAACATATGAAGGAGGGATGAGAGGTGCTCCATCATACTTATCAGGGGAATGGAAAGAGAAGTGGAGAGAGAGTATACACCAAGGCCACATTAAGTAGCTCAGCACGCAGCTCACCACAGGGACCAAGTGCATCTTGGAGAATGACATCAAACCTTGATTCATGTAGTTTTGTCATAATTTCCTTCTTTGAAATTACATCTCTGAAGAGCTTCCTGATAATATCTGAATGTTCCATTAATATTTTTGCACTGGTGAATAATATACTTGAATTAAATTAAAAAACATAATACATCATTTGATTATTCTGTCAGAAGACCTTCAAAATCATTTTTACTGAAAGAGGTAAATTTCAAATTTATTAGTAGTTGATTTGCTGGGATCAACAAGAATGGAAGCGGATGATGTCAGAACAGTCACCCCCTTCCATCTCTGAACAAGTTCATCTGGGATTATCTCCATATTGATCCAATGGCTGTCTTCCAGAGGCCACACCAACACTTTTCCAGATCTTCCATATCCATATCACTTGTCCAGCAAAGGAACTGGAATCCACTTCATAGACATCTTGGTGCACCAATATGTGTCTTTTGCTTTCATTGTTACTCTCTGTACCCTGTCCTGTTTATATGCCTGGATAAATCAATCAAGAAGTTAAAATATAACTCCTTCTCTTCAGAGTACATACACATTCTGAACAATCTGATAATGTGGATTGCATGGGGACAAACAGAACCTCAATGACCTTAAAGCTATAAAAGCTTAATATCTTTTATGTTTGCATTATCAGTCAGATTTGATTGAATGAACTGACACTTATAAGTCACCTGTATTGTGTATTATATTTTAGTGTCGGGGCAGTGACAATTGAGAGGCTTCTGTCTGCAGTCTCTATTATATAGAACTCATAATGAAATAATAATACAACTAAATCAGTGTTTCTTAGCTGTCATGATTCACTTTTTTTTAACTTTTGATGACAAAAATACACATATCACACAAGTAACCTATTTCAAGTGTATAATTCATCATTTCTTTGTATATTCACACAATTGTGAAACTATATCTACTTGGAATAGAACCCAAGTTTTTCCTTCTTTTAGTCTGTTTTATGCTGGTATAATAAAATGCAGTTTATATTATATGGAAAAGAGATATAGTTTACTCATAATTCTGGTGCCTGGAAATCTTAGCAATATAGCACTGGCATCTGCTGAGAGACCTTTGGCTATTTTCTAGTATGGCAGAGAAGTGGGAAGGGAATCACTTATGTGCAAAAGGCCAAGCATGTGGGGACATTGCTTTATAACAACCTGTTTTGTAATAATTAATCTAGCCAGATGTAGACTACTATGAGGGGGCATATATTGATTCTTTTAAAGACTTAATCACCTCTCAAAGACCCCTCAAAACTCTAAACACTGTTACAAGGCCTACCAAATATTACCATGGATTTTAGTGGGGACAAGACTTACTTGTCACATAAAAATCAAAATCAATAAATTTGTAAAAAGTTTCTTTGTCAAAACTAAAATGTGTTTCAGTTGGATTGTAATTGTTAGATTTAATGTTCCCAGCTGTGAACCCTGCTTGTTAAAGTTATCTCGCTATGTACATAGAAGTCTCTCTCACATTTCTCCTTAAGTCCCTCACTGCTTATCTCACCCAGCCAATAACTTCTTCCTACTGTCCTTGCCTCCCTGTAACTATGACAACCATCTTAGTCTTCTTTGAAATGTTACTTAGCCCACCTACAGATGGTCACATAGACCCTACCCAAGTGATTAATCCAATAAAATATGACATCCTTCATTTTACTGTAAACTATTATAACCTTAGGAGAACAAAGACTTGAAGTCAGCCAGATCATGAGAGGATATGTTTTCCTCAGACTGATCTATTAGCTAATAAATTTTTTATGTTACCCAAGCTTCTTTGTCTCTGGAAGTGTTTTTGGTTTCTTGTGCCACAACATACTCAAGATTATATCACTCTTCTACTAAAACCATGACTGCAGGGTGCAATAGCTATCATGATGGTCTTGAATAATTCCTACCTCACTATCTTAAGATGTGGTGTGAATATTTTTTTTTTCTTGAACAGTACTGACATGGAGACAGTCTACAAAAAATTTGTACTGGGACTTTTCACTTACAATGTTATATTTACTATATATTTTTGTAAGGAGATATTCTGTAGGATTTTTTCTCACCATTATTTATTTACCATTACAGTTTTATTAAGACAAGTATTACAAGCAGGTAATCTGGGAATATATTTAGTTTTTTCATTATATTTTAATTCTGTGATCAAGAGAGCTAGAAAGAATGTTGTTGTTGTTGTTTTTAGGTGCTGTCAAGTCAAGTCTGATTCATAGCAGCCCTATGTACAACAGAACCATACCCTCCCTAACACTCTGTTATACCTGGCACTATGTCAGTGCTTTTCTATTATTCATAAGGTTTTCAATTATGCTTGTTACAGAATTTTTTTTTCAGGAGTGGTTTGCCAGGTCCTTCTCCCATTTTTTGTTGCTTTACTGGTTATCAAGCTCAGGGCCTCAAAGAGAATAGAGAAGGACTCTACCAACTGAGCTAAATCCAAGCCAGAAGGAATATTTAGTCATGACTAAAATAATTTTATAGTTCTTTCTCTTAGTTCTATATTCCTTTACAACTTACCTTAAACTTTATCAAAATTTCACAGTCTCTCGCCTTAAATAACTCCCTAATGTCAGGAGGCTAAAAAATATTGATTTTCAGGATTATGGTATTAGAGGCTAGAATTTCAATGTGCAGTCCTAAGAACCCGTTTATAATTGAGGAGTATACATGTACAATTGAATGCTTGAATGATCAGATTCTTTAGTTGTTTATATAAGATGCATTTTGTCCTGATATAATATTAAGTTATAGTGTAGTTACTGTGTATAACTGGCTATAAGGTACTCCTATTATAACTTCTCTGTGTCCTACAGTGTCCTGCAATGGTGCCACTGTGGCATCCAATCCTGTCATATCCAGAAAGCTAAGCAGGATCGGGCATGGTTAGTACTTGGATGGGAGATTGCCTGGGAACACCAGGTGCTATAGGCTTGGGAGAAGGACCCAGCAATCCACTCCCAAAAATAAGTCTGCCATTGAAAACCCTATGCATAGCAGTGAAGCACAATAGTGTTTCTTCTGTTTTATGTAGGGTCGCTATGCATGGGACACCAATTCAATGGCGCCTAGCAACAGCAACAATGTGTCCTACAGTAGCAACTTGCAGCACAATGAGAAAAGTCCACCAGGCCTTTTGCTGGTGGAGATCTGGTCAAACACTTGATTAAATGACTTCACAATTTAGAAAGCTCCTGCTGAATGTCTGTATGCTTTGAATTATTTAAAGTGATTCTCCTTCAGTTCACAAACTCATGCCAATTTTTAAATAAGTAATGTATTATAAAAATGATAGTCATATTTCACTCAATTTAACTTTTCCTATTGGGTAGTCTGCTTCTTTTTCTATAAATGACTAACTGAGATAATCAAGTTTGTGAACCAAATCTCCTCCTCTCATATTGGCTCAAAGTTTGGGCAGTTTTAGTTCATTGTCAACTGACACCACTGCTTTTGGTTCAGTGGTGAGGCAGAACATCATGGTGGGAGTATGTCCTAGAGAAACATCTCACCTAATGGCTAGGAATTGGAAAGAGAGAGGAAGAGAAAGGACTAGGGACCAAATATCCACTTCAACAGTACCTCACTCTTCTTCCCTCTGAACCTCATCTCTCAAATGTTCCACCACTTACTAGTACCCTATTAGCTTGAGACCAAACTTTCAATAGATGGATAGGCCTTTGTGCGACAATTAAGATGTAAACTACAGTATTTCTCCCCTCTAAAGAGGAAAGAAATGTAGAAGACCTAAAGGTTTCATTTATGCTATGACAAAACCATATACTTACCATGTTAATCACCTACTGTTTTCAGTATTCATTTCTTTTTCTTTGCTTAGTGTAAAACCATAGAGACAGGTATATTTTCATTCTTCTTGATATGGATTTCCAGTTTTCACAGCTCATTTTTTAAAGAGAATATCCTTTGTTCAGTGTATTCTTTTGGCAACTTTGTCAATGATCAGGTGGCTGTAGCTACACTAGGCTCAATAGAAAGAACAGAGAAAAGTTCAGCTTTTCTTTCCAGTTCTAGGGTACTGAATCAAGGGCCTGGCTTATGCATTGGAAGCACAATACAAATGTGCTGCACTCCAATCTCTCTCTCTCTCTCTTTTTTTTTCTGTCTGGAGGCTGGGTCTGGCTTCAGTATACAGGATTCCTCTGGCCTCAAACTTATGATCCTCCTGCCTTTGCCTCCTGAGTTGCAATGATTACAAGTGTGTACCACTATCTAAGGCAAAAGTTCAATTTTTAACAAAAAGTTAAAAAACACATGAATAAAATGATTGCTGTGTTGCACACCTGTAATCCCAGTATCTTGGGCAACTGAGCCAGGAGAATAGAAATTTGGAGCCCAGAAGCAAACTGTGTAGCATAACACCATGACCTAAAAATAAAAATAAAAAATATAGGGTCAATGATATGGTTCATGGATGAAGTGTTTATCTAGCAAGTATGAGGCTCTGGGTTTAACTCCCCAATACTGGGAAAAAACATGCAAATAAAGAGGAAATAGTTGCTGGGCACTGTGGCACATGCCTGTAATCCCAGTGGCTTGAGAGGCAGAGGCAGGAGAATCGCAAGTTCGAGACCAGAGGAAGTCTGCGTAACTTAGCGAGACCCTGTCTCAAAAAGTAAAAAAATGGGCTGGGGACGCAGCTCAGTGGTCCAGCACTTGCAGAGCATGCAGGCACGAGGCCCTGGGTTCAAACCCCAGTACCGCAAAAAAAAAAAAAAAAAAAAAAAAAAAAAAAAAAAAAAAAAAAAAAAAAAAAAAAAAAAAAAAAAAAAAAAAAAAAAAAAAAAAAAAAAAAAAAAAAAAAAAAAAAAAAAAAAAAAAAAAAAAAAA
>VMDO01017147.1:30058-45802 GCA_007922755.1 Pedetes capensis | reverse complement strand
ACAACTTAATGGGTCTCATTAGGACATTTCCACACATGCATTTCATTGTACATTGCTCTTGTTCGCTTCCCCCTTACACTCTTATGACCCTCCTCCCCTATCCCTTCCCTTCCCACCAATGCTCTCCTTTATACTTGCATGTCTTTTTGTGAGTATATCCATGTATGTACATCCTGATTTTTCCATAAGGGCAACATATGTAATATTTCTTTTCTCCAATTACCCTTTCTTCTTGCCTCCTCTCTCTTTTGTCCATTATATTTCTTGATTTAAATCTCATCTGCTTTCATGGTCTTTGTTTTAATAATAAAAATATACTGACTGAAGTCTAACATCCACATATGAGAGAAAACATGCAATGCTTATCTATCTGTGTCTGGCTTAATTTTCTTAAAATAATGATCTCCAGTTCTATCCATTTTTAGTGAATGCCATAATTTTGACTTTCTTTATGGCTGGATAAAACTCCACAGTGTATATATGCCACAATTTCCTTATCCACACATCTATTGATGGACACCTAAATTGATTTCATATCTTGGTTACTAAGTAACACACTTTTTAAAATTAAGAGTCTTTTTCAAGCTTTTCACATTTTCTAGGCACTAAATGGTTTGAAGAACAGTTGTATAGTTCAGATAAAAGAAGCAAATAATTTGTCTAGCATTTCTAATAAATTAGTTACCAATAAAAGTGATTTTTTTCTCTGTAAAATTAGAAAATTTAAGGGTGGCAGAAAGGATATTTTCATATTTTGTCTGGAAGTACCAAATAACTTCTTACTACAAATAAGGAGGGCTGGGATTTAGCTCAGTTGGTAGAGCACTGCTCTGCAGTCTCTGAGGTCCTGAGTTCAATACCCAGCACTGCAAAAAAATGGGAGAAGGACCTGGCAATCCACTCACAAAGGCAACCCCAAAACAGTCAGCCATTGAAAACCCTATGAGGGTCGCTATGAGTCGAATACCGACTTGTCAGCACCTAACAACAACAATAACAACAACAACAACAACAAATAAGGAAGATCTTTTAACAGTATAATTCCTATTTTGTAAGTGCTTAAAAACTGCTCAAAATATCCAACGCTATTCTCCTATTTTTACAATGCATCAATAGAGAATTCTTGGATAGATTTGCTAATATACACAGATGGAGACCACTTTTAATAAGTTTGACATTGAACATTTTGTCCCAGCTGATGTTTTTCTAATTTGTTTTTGATAGCACACTGAATATCTTTTAAAAGTACAACCTAAGCAAACACCTACCTTTTAAAAGGATATCTAAATATATTATCATATTTCTTTTTAAGAGGCTAACAGTAGCTTATTTTTGGTTTGTTGTTATTGTTAGGTGCTGTCAAGTTGGTGTCCAACTCAAAGCGACCGTATGTACAATGGGCGAAACACTTTTGTTAGTGTTTTTCTGCTATTCATAGAGTTTTTAATGGATGATTGCTTTTTGGGAGTGGGTTACAGGGTCCTCCCCAAAGCCTGCAGCACCTGGTGTTCCTAGGTGGTCTCCCAACCAAGGACTAACCAGGCCTGACCCTGCTTAGCTTTTGAGATCTGACAGGATCAGACACCATAGTGGTATGCCTGCAGGCTATTTTTTGTTAGCATTCTCTACATGAGCCCTATTTTCTTGCAGTGCTTCCACATTTTTGTAAAAAAAAAAGTGAGTTTATATAATTACCAGTTTATAAACATATTCTTTAGCAATTTGTTCCTTTTCCTTTGGGCATGGCTGCAAAGCTTAAGTCAAGGTTTACTTCTTTCATTGCCAAAATAGTAATAATATTAATATAGTTACAAGCTCGTTGGCTGAAAATAAGTTGTTATTTTTTTCCTGGTAGGAACAGTTGATGTGAGCCCTTAAAATGAAAGAAGACGTAATTAATTTTCGTATTTCCCTGGCTAATGATCACAGAAAGAGCTGGAATTTGGGGTCTAGTGTTCTGCCTCCAATTCTCTGTCCACAATGGCAGATATTTTGATGTAGTAATAACTACTCAATCTGTCTTGTTCACAAGGAGTACACTGCACAGTAGGTGAAGCCAATGAACTGCAGGATGGCTTTATTCCTCCTTTCCTTGCTGCATATTTTATGGCTTTTAATGTAGCTTCATTCCTTGTTAAATGCATTCTCTAGGCAATTTGACAGATGGGACTGAGGTGTGTGTGTGTGTGTGTGTGTGTGTGTGTGTGTGTGTGCGCGCGCGCGCGCCGCGCGCGTGCTCAATGTTTGTGTGTACTTATATGGTATTTTCAAAGCAAGAACAAATCTGACTTTTTCAAACTGTTTCTAGTTAAATCCCAATTAAGCCATTATATGCTTCTGGTTTTTTGTTTTTTGGGTTTTTTTTTTTTGCAGGGTGGATTGGCTGCTTTTTGTTTAAATTGGAAATTAGTATAGTAGAACTTAATAGTCTCAAAAAAGCTGTCACTAATACATTTTAAACTATACTATTGATAATTTTAAAATAAAACCACAGGCATATATATTCTGAAAAAAGTAATAAAAATGACATTTAATACACATCCCAGGTGATTACCATAGATAGTTGATACTGCATAAAGAGAACCTACAGGGGAACATCAAAATGCAGGGTGATAAAAATGGTTGACATGATGATATAAGTGGGTTGACTGAAATCCCTCTTGGGAACTATTTTTACATCATCCCCACACTCAGAGCTGCCATAAATTAATAATTGCCAAAATGATTAATATCTCTTATTAACCTTTTTCTATATTCTTGAGCATGAGATTATAGTAAGATTTCATATTTATAATGATAGCCTGTTCACTTAGTACTTTCTAAGGAAATGTAAAGCTCCCCACAAAATATGTAAAACCAGATTCTTCAATGCAGTCAGAGCCTTAACATGATGCAGCAAATCTTTTGTTTTTAATATCTAAATTCCTTAACTTGAAGTTTTGCAGAAAGCCCCCTCTGTAATGGTAATTCATGTAAGAAAAACAATTCTATAAAATATACTTATTTTTCATATAACACATGTTAACAGGGTGGTCTTAGGAATCCACTTGGACTTACATAGTTCCTTGAGATACAAATAAGCTAAGACCATCAACTCACTGAGAACAAGGAAAGAAAAGAGAGCTAGTTAATTGGACGATAAACAAGTAAATGAAGCATCTAAGAAGGAAAACTCAGTAAAAGAGATGGATTGGCAAGAAAATAGTAGTGGGAAGAGAGGATTAGTGGCTGCAATAATACTTTCCCTTACTGCAAAGTACATAAAAGAGTAGCCTGGCCTTCACATTCATTTCTTTCATTCTCTTGAGATTCTGTGAGGCACTGACCAGCTCAGGCTTCTTTTCAGGATGAAATTATTCATGCTCCCACCAGGCACTGGAAGGCTGCCCAGTAAGGGTTCACAGGCGCATCCCTCTGTGGGCACTGCCCTCTAATGTAGGGAAGAACTCACTCAGGATACATCCCTGGCTGCTGCTCATTTGGAAGCCCAGCTGACTTGCCTCACATTGGCATAATGCTGAAGGGTTTTCCCAAATCCAGTGCTACCTGTAGGCTCTATTGAGACCTTTATTGAAGCCTCAGTTTAGTTCACTTTCTCTCTCTACCCATTTTTACTCAAAAATTCTTTCTCTCACACTCATGCAAATGTTCAGCAGTCTATTTCTAAAGAACACAAACTAAAACCCACTTAATCTTTAATCTGCCTGTACCACTGTGGAATCTAATCTGTACCACTGTGGAATCCCATCCTACCAGATCTTGGAAGCTAAGCAGGGTCGGACATGGTTAGTACTTGGATGGGAGATTGCCTGGGAACGGGTGCTGTAGGCTTGGGAGAAGGACCTGACAACTCACTCCCAAAAACATAATCTGCCATCAAAAACCCTATGAATATCAGAGAAGCACTGACAATAGTGTTTTACCTAGTATATGTAGGGTTGCTAAGAGTCGGACACTGACTCAACAGCACCTAACAACAACAACAATCTTCACTCTATATAATTGTGAAATTCTTCCACAGATCCCCTAAATATCTTAAGTACCAGATCTCACAAATGATTAGATTCTTTGTAGCTTTTATTTGACTCTGTTGGCCATTTTTCTTTAGAACTTTTTCCTCTTATTGCTCCAGTGGACTCAGTGGACCTAGGCCTCTTCCTAATCCTCTAAACTTTATTTTTATTTTAGCCCAAGAACTACTCTCAATTCTCCTTTTATCTTGCTTTTGTACTTTTTCTTGGGCAATTTCATGTATGCCATTGGATTTAGTTCCTAATTTCATGGTAAAATCTCCTGTATCCACATCTTTAACCAGGACCTGTGACCTACATTTCAGAAACCCAGTGATAGTACTTCCTGGATATCCCACAGCTGTTCCTGGTAGCTATTCTCCTTACATACCATTGAGATCCCCACAAATCTCAATGTTATCCTGTGGCCAGAGGTGCCACATTTAATGGCACTGATGTTGCCACTATGATTGTTCAATTGTTGTTGCTTTAAGAAAGAGTTTTTCATTTCTATTTCATAAGTGTATGACTGTATAGACTTTTATTACAGTGATAAAATTTTATGATGTTTTCTCCATCCTATTTCTCTTAAGCAAACTATTTCCTCCTGGCAATACAGTAGAAATAGAATGGCCCTTCCCATTATAGAGAAACATTGTAACACTGATTTTCCCTTTAGTGACTGTGGTAACCATGGAAAAGTCATAACCAACCTCTCTGCACCTCAGTTTCTTATCTTTCTTATAGAAGCTATCATGAAGGCTAAGTAAGAAAATATGTGTATAAATGCACTTGGACTCAATAGGAGTTATACAATTAATGTCTGTTTCTCTCTTTTTGGACCTTTCTTCTCTCTCTAGGTTTACAATTCCTGTTACAGTTAAAGCATCTAAATTCAGTTCCTCAATTCCAGCTAGGCAGTGCTCCTTGGATCAGAGGGTGGGAACAGCCCCTCTGTTTAGCGCAGATAACTTAAGAATACAGTCAGACATGCAGTGTTGGGACTTGATTGTCTGGCATAGGAAAACCTCAGGGCACTGAACCAGGTTGCAGCTTATGAAGTGATCCTCAAAGCAGCACACGTCTGGCCAGGAGCCTGGAGTGCACAGCTGGCAGAAGTCATTCTCTGTTCATCATGGCCTTCAGTGTCAAGCACATTTTATGTCAACCTCCATGCTTGGCACTAGCTTCCTTCTCCTATATTGGCTACTTTGTAGCCCATTCCTTATTCCTATGATTTTTTTTCCTATCATAATATTCATATCCTTTTGGCACCTAAGTTGTTTGGTGGCATTTTGGTGCTTATACTTGAGTATAACGGGTCTTGCCATCAATTTCATGCTTTATATTTTTAATTTTTGACATGAAAATACCACCTCTAATTTGTAACAATTAGATTTCCATTTAAGGTACTGCTCATATACAATATTTTATTATTTTAAGTTTCCCATTCACTATTGAAAACAATGATTGATAAACTTTCAGTTTTTTCAAATCGTACAAGTTTATCATACTTTAAGGAAACTAAGTATATAAATAAAATAAACAATTATTTGTGTTGTTATTGTTGTTATAGTTTAAGGGAATTTATTTAAATATGATGTTTCCATAGTACAGAAATAATTTTGTTTATAATAGTTCAACAATAACATAACTGTACCATTTTGGTGGGTACATCTGTCACCTACTAGTATACATTTCTGTGATTTTTCATCCTAAAAGAAGACTGGGTTCCTGAAGGATTTCTATATCTCATACTTCCCTATATTTCAACCTATTTCCCACATGGTTGTCAGGATTTGTCTTTCAATTTCATAGCCCTCAACTATCACTCTCCTGAAAAAAACTCAAGTCCTCATGAAGATGTCGATTTTATCTCTTATTTCCAGCTAAATCCCCAGGACTTACAACATCATTCTGCCATATAATAGATATTCCATAAACATTGATTGAATAAGGAAATCCTAGTGTTAAACCCCTTCCCACATATTGGTCAACTATCATGCTGAGGGGCTTGTGTGTTGCTGTAATGCTGAAAGCTCTGCTGCCAGTATTTCAGATACTAGCAGCATCACCCAAGGTAGACAGGTTTCAACTGAGCTTCCAGACTAATACAGACTAGGTAGAAGAACCCAACAGTCCATTCTTGAAAGAATTAGCCATTGGAAACCCTATGAATAGCAGAAGAGCTCTGTCAAATATATGCCTGAAAACTAGCTCCCTGGGCTGGAAGGCATTTAAGAAATGACTGGGGAAGAGTTTCCTCCTCAAAGTAGAGCTGGCCTTAATGAAGGGAATGGAGTAAAGCCCCTGGGACCACCTTTTGCTGACTTGGCACAACTCAAAATGAGAAGAAACATAGTGACTATGACATTGGGCTCAAACATAAAAAGACTGTGTGTAGGGTACAGTGTTGAGTAGTATTTTGTTATATTATACATAGGGTCTGCATGAGTCAGATGTGTCTTGACAGCACCTAACAAGAACAGTGTTAAAAAAGGATGAATTTTTAAAATATAATTTGATGAATTTTTATTTTCCTTTAAAAACTATGAATGAAAACTTTTAAATAAAACATTTAGCTTATAATAGGTTTATAAGTTTCCAATATGAATATGCTCTAAGTATACTTTCTTTTGAAATAATTTGTTCAATTTGATTTGTATTTCTTGATTCTCATATATTGAGGTTCTCTGACTTACATTCGCTTGATTTACCCTTTTTCAACTTTATGACTGTGTAAAAGTCATATGCAATCAGGGAAGACCATATTTTAGATTTTGAATTTTGGTCTTTTCCTGGGCATAGCTATATGCAGTGTGATACTTTCTGTGGTGCTGGACAGTTGCACCAAGCTGAAGCTTCAAGTTAGCCACACAATCATGAGGATAAGCAACAGATTCTCAACAGTGTACTGTGTTCCTAAGCTATGATGTCTCCTACATGAGGTGTACCAAATTAATTTTCAACTTATAATATTTTCAACTTACTACAGGTTTATTGGAACATAATCCTATCATAAAATGATGAGCATCTGTAATTATTGCTGTTGTTAAGTGTCCTTGAGCCATGTCAGACTTATAGCGACTCTCATACATTTTTTTTTGTGTGTGTGTGTGGTACTGGGGGTTGAACCCAGGGCCTCTCGCTTGCATGCTCTGCAAGTGCTGAACCACTGAGCTGCGCCCCCAGCCCAATTTTTACTTTTTGAGACAGGGTCTCGCTGAGTTACGCAGACTGCCTCTGGTCTCAAACTTGTGATCCTCCTCCCTCCGCCTCCCGAGCTGCTGGGATTACAGGCATGCACCACCGCACCCGGCCCCTCATACAGTTTTCAAAGGTGGATTGTCTTGGGAGTGGACTGCCACATACATTTCCCGTGTAATTATTATAGGCATCATTTACTGTGTGCTATGTGCCATGTGTCATTATGCTTCTTAGCCCAATCCATTTCACATATTTCTCCAACTTTTGTATTTCATATGAAAAGCTCAAAATATCTCATTTATGAAAGCATAGGTGTCATCATTTTTGTTTGCTGCTTTATTCCCAAAACTAGATAATCTTACAAGGCATGTATAATAATGAGTAGAGTATTTATAGCCCTAAAATCTGGAATCCAAAATGCTCCATAATTTTTGAGCAGAGACATGATTTTACAAGTGGAAAATTCCACATGACCTCATATGATCAGTTGTGATCAAAATGCAAATGCACTATAAATACTGTATAAAATTACCTTCAAATTATGCGCATAAGGTATATATGTAGCACAAGTGAATTCCATATTCATAATTATATCCCATCTCCAAGATAGCTCAGTATGTATATGTAAATATTTGAAAATATGAAAAGCATCCAAAGTCTGAAAGAAATACTTCTGATCCCAAGCATTTTTGACAAAGGATACTTAACCTGTATTATCTTTACTTTTACAGAAGAGGAACACAAGTAATAAAAGGTTAAGTAAGGTGCTCAATTTTATACAGCCATAAGTGGTATTGCATTTTAAACTAGAAAATCCAGCTTCAAAACATGTTTTTAACCACTAGACCTTATATTTTTCATGATATATATGTCTTTGCTACTCTTCATGCCTACTTTCAATGGGCTGAATATTTATGAACCCCATTCATATGTCAAAACCTTCACATCCAAGGTGAGATGTTAGGAGATTGAGTCTTTGGGAGGTGATATGGTCATGAGGGCAGAATCCTCAAAAATGGGACTGGTGCCTTCTAAATGAATCCTCAGACACATTATTGATAGGTTATAATAAAGCAGCTGCATAAGAGGAAAGGGATCTTAACTAGACAGTTAGTCTACTGGTGACCTGATTTTAGACTTCCCAGCCACCAGAACTCTAAGAAATAAACTTCTACTATTTATAGGAATTTATAGTCTGGGACATCTTGTTATAGCAGCCCTAGTGGACTAAGATAAGGTATAATACTGTAACTTGTAAAGAATAAAAAGTAACTAAATATGCAAGCTGAATAGAAATAAAAATTAAAAGGTTTAATATCCAAATACTCTTGCTAATAGTTTGTGAAAACTTTTCTCACAAGAAACTAAGTAAAACATGTATGAAAGTAGAAATTATTAAAAAGGACTTTCAGCAACCAAATTATATCCAGAAAGATAGAAAACAGTTATATTCCCCTGCTGATTTTGGACATTTTTTCTTTTAATTTGTTAACTCTCAGATGAGATTGTACTTTCTTTTGCTTATTGACATATCCTAACTGGGAAATAACACTTCCAGAATAGTTGTATAAAAGTATGAAGTCATTTGAGTATTTCATATTAAAGATGGAATGCTCCCTAATTATAACAACTCATTATTCTACCACCATTATTGAATTTAGATGAAAATAGATAGTCTAGAAAGACACAAATCTTGTCATTATAATGTATAAGGACTGCCCAACTCCTTCTGGAGAATTAAATACAGAGATAATTACACATAGCATAATTATAACAAAAACTAGTTAATTCCATTACAAAAATAAAAGATATATTTTGCCTCATATAACTAAAAAATGGCAAAACTAGCAAAAATCAAATTTGAATGAGGAAAACATTCATAATGCACTTGAAAGAACAAAAAGGGCTAGTCTATATCATATACAAAGAGTAGTTACAAAGCAATAAAAAAGCCAATACAATAAAAAATAGGCAAAAGGTGGAATATACAAGTTACAGAAGAGCATATAACTGATATACACATGAAACAATGCTGCATCTCTCTAGTGGTCAGAAAAAGGTAACTTGCAGTAACTCAGATATTATTTTATCTCTAGTAGAACAAGAAAAAATGAAAATAAAAACCTACTTCAGGGCAGCAGTATGGGGAAAGAGTATGTTCCCACAAAGATGAATGTATAAAGAATATACTCATGCCAGGTGTGGTGGTGCATCCCTGTAATCCCAGTGACTCAGGGGGTTAAGGCAGGAAGATACAAGTTTGAGACCAGAGGCAGTCTGTGTAATTTAGCAAGACCCTGTCTCAAGAAAGTAAAATAATGGACTGGGGGTGCAGCTCAGTGCTACAGCACTTGCAAAGCATGCAAACATGAGGCCCTGGGTTCAACCTCCAGTACCACAAAAAATAAATTATACCCATTAGTGATTATACATGATCATGATATGATACTATATTATTTATTCGTATGGAAATGTAAACCATCACAGATACTAAGTCCAATATTCATATATCAAGTTTAGCAGGTCATATTAACTACATATTAAAAAGGCATATTCACAACATTATGGATAATGGTAAAAATGGAACAAGCTCTGGGAAGGGCAATATGACAAAATCTACCAAACTTGCAAAATGGTGTACCAGTGAGTATAGCAATTCCATTTCCCATGTGATACACTGGCATAAATGTACAACAATCTTATATATGATCATTTAGAGTAGTAATGCTAGTGGTGACAAAAATTGGAAATGATATGAAGCCACACAATGTATTACAATGGAGTTGCAAAAAATAAAAATAAAATAAGAGTTCTTATGAATAGACATAATTTCTTATGAATAGGCATAATTCCAATAATTTCTTTTCTTTTTTCTTTTCTTACCCTTTTCCCTTCCTCCCTCCCTTCCTTTCTTTCCCTTTCCTTCCCTCCCTCCTTTTCTTTCTTCCTTCCTCCCTGGGAGGCCAAACCCAGGGCCTCATGAATACTTTTCAAGTGCTCTACCACTGAGCTGAACCCCCAGCTCCTTTTAAAATTTTTTATCTTGAAACAGGGTTTCTCTAAGTTATGCAGGCTGCCTCTGGAATCCAATTTATGATCCTCCTGCCTCTGCCTCCTGAGTTGCTGGGATTACAGGCATGTACAACCACATCAAGCCAATATTGAAGTAGAAAAGCAAAATATTGAACAGTGTCTAAATGCACTATGATTTCTGTGGAAAAGGAGAGAAATATATGCATATGGACATACTCTTACACATGTGAAAATCATTTCTGGAAATTTATATCAGAAACTGATAATACTATTAACTTCAAGAGAGGGAAATTGGTTGACTGAAGAAAGAATTTAGACAGACTATTGAATTGATATTATTTAGAAGGTTTAGAGTATTGAACTATATGAGCCACCACCTATTAACATTAAAATGACTTTTTGCATAACAATGTAAATATGCTTAATGTCACTCAAATGTACACTTATTAAAATGGTTAAAATAGTAAATTTTATCTTAGGAATATTTTAGCTCAAAATTAATCTTAAAAATTAATTCATTTTAAATGTACCTATGTCTTTTAAATGTACCAATAACTGGATATGCAGAAGAAGGATGTGGCAGTCCACTCCCCCCCAAAAAAAGTCTCAAAACAATCAGCCATTAAAAACACTATGAGGGCTGCTATGAGTTGGACATAACTCGATAGCACCTAACAACAACAACAACGACAGCATACCTGGATATATACCCCTTTGGAAAAATAGAAACTATATAAGACATATTCAGTTTAGATAAAATATCATTATTTTAGGTGGCAAAAATTCATTAACAGTAAATTGTTCCTAAGGGATTGTTTAATAAAAGCTATCCAGATATAGAATCTAATGCAATCATTAGAAAGAATATATTCAAAATGGATTAGACTGTGGTAAATCCACACAATGACAACTTATTTGGAGCTAAAAACAGAAAAGAGCTACCAATCAAGTGGGAGAAATTTAAATGCATATTACTAAGTGAAATAATTCAATCTGTAAAGCTGATGTAATGTGTGATTTTTAACTACATGATATCCTGGAAAAGAAAACCTTATGAAGACATTGAAAAGATTAGCAGTTGCTAGAGATTAAGTGGAATTGAGCACAGAGAGTATTTAGAACAGTGAAACTATTCTTTGTGATATGATAATGGTGGGTACACGTCATTACACACTTACCAAACCTCTATAAGGTATATTCTATAAATATACTTGGTATTTTTCTCAGTTGGTAGAGTGCTGCTTTGCACTTTTAGAAGACCTGAGTTTGATCCTCAGTACCACAAAAATGGGAGAAGGGTGTAGAAGTCCACTCCCAAAACAATCCTAAAACAATAAGCCATTGAAAATTCTGTGAGTGTCCCTATGAGTTGGACCCAATTTGATGGCACCTAACAACAACAACAACAACAACAACAACAACAACAACAACAACACAGAATGTACAAGACTGACTTCTAATATAAAGTATGGACTTTGAGTGATAGTGATATGTCAAGGAGGTCTGATTGTAGCAAGTCTAACACACATACATACACACACACACAAACACACACTCTCACACATAAGAACAAGTAGATTTGCAATTTTGCTGACTCTTTTCCCCCTATATTCCAATACTCCCCCTCTGCTCACTCTTCCTCCTTATCCCTAGTTAATAATGTTGTCCCTACTCCCTACCCACCTACCAGACCTTCATCTTACTGCCATCAATTCCTATACTATACTCAATATTTATCTCCAAAACCTATTTGTCATTATCCCTGACAACTCTTTCCCACAGATATCTTCTTAAGGAACACCAGGCCTCAAACAAGATTAACCACAATTATAAAGGTGAGATCAGACAAAGCTATTACTTTAGCAGCAGAACACTTTCTATGCTCTGATGCCAGAGATGAAGATCTCACAAGAAGGCATTAAACTATTGATAATCCCAAACATACAAAGTAATAATAACCAGAGTAAGGAATACCAAAACTCAAACCCAAACCACTTGCAGTATGAAAACCTAAGATAAAGAAGATATCCCTAATGATAACAGTCCTTCTATAAATGAAACTAAAGATACTAACTGCTATTAACGCCAGATAAAGAATTTAGAAGTCTGCTTAGAAGAATGTCAAAAGATCTCAAAGATACTATACCCAAACAGATGAAGGCAATTGAAACACTGGACAAAAAGTATCTAAATTAGAAGTAAAATTCAGCAAATAAATTGAGATCCTAAAACAGAACCAAAAATTCTGGAACTAAAAAACACAGCTAATCAAAAGGTGACAGTAAAATCTAATGTATACAGATTGGAAGAGGCAGGAAACAGAATATAAGAGAATAAAGAAATGTTAAAAATCTTACCTACTAAGAACAAAAAGATAAAGCAATATGACCAATATTTTTGAGAGGTCTTTGATAGAATGAAGAGATGTAACTTATGAATACAGGAGGTACAAGAAGGAGCTGAAATTAAAACTAAAGGAACAGAAAATCTATTAAAAGAAATTGTAGCTGAAAACTCCCCAAACCAAAGAGGCCTATTTTTGTTTTTTGTTTGTTTGGTGCCGTCCAGTCAGTATCTGACTCATAGCGACCCACATAGGGTTTTCAATGGCTGACTGTTTCGGGATTGCCTTGGGAGTGGATTGCCAGGCCCTTCTCCCATTTTTGCGGTGCTGGGAATTGAACTCGGGACCTCAGAGACTGCAGTGCAGCACTCTACCAACTGAGCTAAATCCCAGCCAAAGAGGCCTACAGAACTTCAAATAAAGTAGACCAGAACAGATCCTCTCCATGGCACATCATAGATGGGATGCAACATATTTAAAGCAAAGAAACAATTTTAAAGGCTAGAAGAGAAAAACCTCAGCTACTCACAAAGGGAAACCCATCAAAATAATAGCTGACATCTCAACATCAATGCTAAAGGCAAGTAAAGCATGGTTGAAAATTTTCAAGACCTGAGAACATAATTGCCAACCAAGAACACAGTATGCTGCAAATTTATCCTTTGAAACAGATGGGGAGATTAAGTCTTTTCATGATGTAAGCCAGTTTAAGCAATTCTTGAGCACTAAGCCTGTATTTCAGAGGATAAAGAAATTGTACACACAGAAGAAGGAAGACAAGCCCAAATGCAAGACCAAAAGAATAAATAAAATAGAATGCATAAGTAATGCAACTTCATGAGTATGTTGGAAAAACAGGGGAATATAACCTAAATATGCAAATGAGTTTTACTACATATTAGTCAAAAGGTTCCATAAACCTTGCAAGGTGATAAAAGTGTAACTAAAAGTGATGTAATAATTGCATAATGGAAAAAGTCACTTTTGCATTATGCTGTATCTCACCATCATTTAACAATAAAAGGAGAAAAAACATATACACAATTAAAAAAACAAAGGAAAACAAAAACAAAGGAGGAATTTATGAATGAAACAAGCTAATTCAGAAGTGAGGATATCCAAATCTAGCAGAAAAACAACTAACAAAACCATGCAGAATACCAAACTCTTTTCAATAGTCACCCTAAGTGTAAATGGTCTGAACTCATAATTTAAAAGGTATCAATTGGCCAACTGGATTTAAAAACAAAAACCTTCAATATGTGGAATTTAAGAGACTCATCTCATTTACAAGGTCTGAAATAGACTGAAAATAAGAAACTAGAAAACAATACATCAAGCACATGGAGAAAAAAAGCAGGAGTAGCCATATTAATTTCTGATAAACTTGATTTCAACCCCAAGTTAATCAGAAGAGACAAAGAAGATCACTACATATTAATAAAAGGACCTATGAGCCACAAAGACATAATGTTAGTCAATAACTATGCACCATACATAGGATTACCTAACTTCATAAAATAAACTTTACTGGTAATAAATGAGCAAATAAGTTCAGACACAATAATTATGGAAAACCTCAATATCCTACTCTCTTCAATAGAAAGATCATCAAAGCAAAAAAAAATCAACAAAGAAACAACAGAGTTAAACAATATCATAGACCAACTGGACATAACAGATGTCTACAGAATATTCCATCCAACAGAACATTCTTTTCAGCACCACATGAAACATTTTCTAACATAGACCACATTTTAATCCACAAAAACGGCTCAATAAACACACAAAAAAATTGGAATCATCCTCTGTACCTTATCAGACCCCACTGGAATAAAGCCAGAAGTCAAAAGAAAGGAAAATGACAGTTACAACTACATGGAGATTAAATGACACACTTCTGAAATGATCAATGGGTTATTGAAATCAGAAAAGAAGTTTAAAATTTCTTTTAATCAAAAGATAATGAAAACACAACCTACCAAAATCTACAAGATACAGAAAAGGCAGTTCTGAGAGCAAAGTTCAAAGCTATGACTCCCTATATTAAAAAGATGAGGATAGCCCAATTAAATAACATAATGATACACCTCAAGGCAACATAAAGATAGCAACAAGCCAAACCCAAAACTAGTATGCAAAAAGAACTAATTAAGATTGAGGCAGAGATTAATAGAGATTAAAAGGGAAAAACAAAAAATTAATGAAACTATGATTTGTATCTTTGAAAAAATAGACAAAATTGACACTCCCTTAGCCAAACTCACCAAAAAAGAGAGAAAAGGTCCAAATCAATAAAATTAGATATGTTATGGGGGAACACAACCAGTAATACCAATGAAATACTGAAAATCATCAGAGATCACTTTGAGAACTTGTACTTCCCCAAAAATGAAAATACAGAAGAAATGGATAAATTCATTAATACGGATGACTTATAAAATTAAATCCTGAAGATATAAGCAAATTAACCAGACAAGCAATGAAATTAAGTCAGTAATAAAAAAATCTCCAACAAAGAAAACCATAGGTCTTGATGGTTCACAGTTGAAGTCTATCAAATATTTAAAGAAGAATTAATACCTATCCTCTTCAAAATATTTCATAATATAGAAAGGGAATGTATACTCCCAAATTTATTCTACAAATCCAGTATCATTCTAACACCAAAATTACATAAAGACCATACAAAAAAGAGAATTATAAGATTGAAACTTTTTCCATAGTGAACTTTCTAGCCCATCTATATTAATACCATTCTTTGGTATTATTGGTGTTATTATTATTTCTGGGACTATTAAATTGGAACCCTTTTTCTACTCTAAATTGTCTATGTCTATGTATTGGAGTGTGTTCCCTATCTTTTCTTCTAGTAGTTTTAACGTTTCCAGTTTTGTTGTTGTTGTTGTTGTTGTTGTTGTTGTTGTTGTTTGTTTTTTGTACTTGGGGTTGAACCCAGGGCCTTGCATTTGCTCAATTTGATTGCCCACTCATTTATTGGATTATTTGTTCTATTGGTGCAAATGCAAGGCCTTGGGTTCAACCCCAAGTACAAAAAAAAAAAAAAAAAAAAAAAAAAAAAAAAAAAAAAAAAAAAAAAAAAAAAAAAAAAAAAAAAAAAAAAAAAAAAAAAAAAAAAAAAAAAAAAAA
>VMDO01017147.1:0-29958 GCA_007922755.1 Pedetes capensis | reverse complement strand
TTAGAATAGTAAAAGGATATATAGAAAAATATTACCATAAAAAGACAAGCAAATAGAAGAGAAGTCTTTGGTGGGGTTTGGGACAGGGGGAGGAAGTGCACAAGAGGGTAAAGGGGTACTCATCTGTGTAATGTATAACAAAATGCATATATGGAAATGTCACAATGAAAAGCATGTCAGAATGAGTCACATTAAGGTGTACATTAAAATTTTCCAATAAAAAAGAGAGAACTATAGACTAATTTACCTAATGAACACTGATGCAAAAATCCTCAATGAAACTCTTCCAAACAATACAGCAACACATAAAAAATGATCATACACCACAATAGAGTGATGCAAGGCTGGTTCAGCATACACAAATAAATTAATGTAATTCAACATATCAAGAGAATGGCAGACAGAAATCACAGGATGATCTCAATTGATGCTGAAAAAGCCTTTGACAAAGTTTAATATCCCTTAATGATAAAAGTTCAGAAGAAATTGGGTGTAGAAGAACATACCTCATCATCATAAAGATCATATATTACAAACATGTAGCCAACCTATTAGAAGGGGAGAAATTGAAAGCATTCCCTCTAAGATCAGGAACAAGACAAAGACATTGATTCTCTCCTCTCTTATTCTATATTGTGATTGAAATCCTAGCCAGAGCAATCAGGCAAGAGAAAGGAATAAAGGAATACAAATAGGAAAGAAGAGGTCAGATTATTGCTATTTGTTGATGACATGATTCTATGCTAGAATTACCCTAAAAATTCTACTAGAAACCTCTTAGAGCTAATTAGCTTCTTCAGAAAAATAGCAGGCTATAAAATTAATATTAAAAAACCAGTAGCATTCCTTTACATCAATAGTGAACAGGAAGAGAAAAAAAATAACCATTCTATTCATGTTGTTGTTGTTGTTGTTAGGTGCCGTCGAGTCAGTATCCGACTCATAGCCACCCTCATAGGGTTTTCAATGGCAGACTGTTTCGGGATTGCCTTGGGAGTGGATTGCCAGGCCCTTCTCCCATTTTTGCGGTGCTGGGAATTGAACTTGGGACCTCAGAGACTGCAGTGCAGTGCTCTACCAACTGGGCTAAATCCCAGCCCATTCTATTCATAGTAGCCCACCAAAAAATGGAATATTTAGGAATCAATCTAACCAAAGCCCCTAAAGACTGCTACAATGCAAACTTCAAAACACTAAGGAAAGAAACTGTAGAAGATACTAGATGGAAAGACCTCCCTTGCTCATGGTTCAGAATTAATATTGTGAACGTGGTTGTACTACCAAAATGAATCTAAAGATTCAATGCAATCCCCATCAAAATTCCAATGACATATGTCACAGAAATAGAAAATATTCCTAAAATATGCATGAAAGTACAAAAAACCTCGTTTAGCCAAAATATTCTTAAGCAGTAAAAACAGTGAAGGAGGCATCACAATACCTGACTTCAAACTATTCCACAGGGCTGTAGTGGGAAAACCCTCTTAGTACTGGGACAAAAACAGACATGAAGATCAGTGGAACAGAGCTGAAGACCCAGAGGTACATCCACAAAATGATAGCCAACTGATCTTTGACAAAAAGGCCAGAGATGTACACTAGAGAAAAGACAGCCTTTTCAACAAATGGTGCTGGTAAAATTGGATATCCATATGTAGAAGGATGAAAGCAGACCTATACTTCTCGGTTTATATGAGAATCAGCTCAAAGTTGATCAGAGAACTCAACATAAAACTGGAATCCTAGAGCCAGGCACAGTAGCGCACACCTGTAATCCCAGCTGTTCAGGAGGCAGAGGCAGAAGGATTACAAGTTGGAGACCAAAGGTAGTCTGCATAACTTAGCCACACCCTGTCTCAAAATATTTTAAAAAATAGGCTGGTGGTGCAGCTCAGTGGTCCAGCACTTGCAAAGCATGCAAATATAAGGCCTTGGGTTCAACCCCTAGTACAAACAAACAAACAAACAACTGGAAAACTTAAAACTACTAGAAGAATAGATAGGGAACACACTCCAATATATAGACATAGACAAACACTTCCTGAATAATGCTCCAATTGCCCTCGAAACTGCACCAATAATCGACAAATGGGATTACATAAAACTAAAAAGCTTCTGTACAGAAAAGTAAACAACAGAGTAAAAGGAGAGCCCACAGAATGGGAGAAAAATCTTTGCGTCTTACACATCTGACAGAGGATTAATTTATAGAATATACAAAGAACTCAAGAAACTAAGCACCAATGGAACAAATAATCCAATAAATGAGTGGGCAATCAAATTGAACAATTCTTTTTTTGTGTGCACACTTAAACTTTATTTTTATTGGAAAATTTTAATGTATAACTTGATAGGTTTCATTATGACATGAGTTGCATTATGACATTTCCATAAATGAATTTCATTGTACATTGCTCACATAACTTCCCCCTTACCCTCTCATGACCCTCCTCCCTTATCTCCCCCAATGATCTCCTTTTTACTTGCATGTCTTTTTGTGAGAATATTTATCTATATATGTGCATCCCGATTTTGACTTAAGTCCAAACTTTTTTAACAGTGATCTACCTTTTTACATTCTCAGTGGTATTAGATAAGTGATCTAGTCCATTTACATTATTATCAGCCTTTAGTATTATTGCCATTATAATAATAATTATTATTATCATTGTTGTTGTTGTTGTTGTTGTAGTTTTTTCTATCTTCCCCTTTTTGTTCCCACCATACTAATAAAGTTGTGCTATTTACCTTCAGGTTGACCTATCCCCCTTCATCCCTCCTCATTGACCTTCTTATACCTCCCATCTTTTCCCATCCTCACTTCCCTCTGTTAGATCCTTCCCTCTTTCTTCCCACTCCTTCCATTGTCTCTTCTACACTAAGTTTAGTTGAACTTTTTATTATGTTTCAATGTATGTATAGGATTTTTTCCTTCCTTTAAGTTGATTCAGCTCCCACATATGAACGAGAACATACAGTATTTGGTTTTTCTGTTTTGGGGCTTGTGTTCATTCACTTACGATGATGATCTCCACTCCCATCCATTTTGCTGCAAATGACATTATTTCATTTAATTGCTGAGTAGCATTCCATTGTACATATATATATATATATATATATATATATATATATATATATATATATATATCTCATATTTTTTTCTTCTATTCTTTTGTTGATGGGCACATTGGTTGATTCCATATCCTTGCTATTGTGAAAAATGCTGCATTGAATATGGAGAAATAGGTGTCTTTATGGTATGATGACTCATCTCCTTTTGGGTATATTCCCAATAGTGGTATAACTGGGTCATATGGCAGATTTATTTTTAGTTTTCTGAGATAACTCCATATTGATTTCCAAAGTGGTTAAGCCAATTTACAGCTCCACCAGCAATGTAAGAGGGTTCCCTTTTCTCCACAACCTTGCCAGCATTTGTTGTTATTTGTTTTATTGAACTTGACCATTCTTACTGGAGTAAGGTGGAATCTTAGAGTTGTTTTGATTTGCATTTCCCTAATGGCTAGGGATATTGAGTATTTTTTCATGTGCTTCATGGTCTTATGAAATTCTTCATTTGAGTACTATCTGTTCAGTTCCTTTGCCCACTTGTGTATTGGATTACTTGTTGTATTGGGAGTTGCTTTCTTGAGTTCTTTGTAAATTGTGGAAATTAGTCATCTGTCCAATGTATAGGATGTGAAGATTTTCTCTCATTCACTGCGGACTTCTTTGACTCTGTTGTTTCTTTTGCTGTACCAAAGCTTTTTTATTTCATGTAATCCCCTTTATCTATTCTTTTTGCAATTTCCTGAGCAATTGGAGTCTTATTAAGGAAATGCTTTCATATGCCTATATGTTGGAGTGTATTGCCTATCTTTTCTTCTAGTAATTTTAAAGTTTCTGGTTTTATGTTGAGGTCTTTTATCCATTTTGAGTTAACTCTTGTGCATATTGAGAGGTGTGGGTCTGTTTTCATTTTTCTGCAAGCAGATATCCATGTTTCCCAGGACCATTTGTTGAAAAGGCTATCCTTTCTCCAATTCACCTGCTTTGCTCCTTTATTGAAAATCATGTGGCTATAGATGCATTGATGTATCTCTGGGTTCTCTCTTCTGTTCCAATGGTCTTCAGGCCTATTTCTGTGCTAGTACCAAGCTGTTTTTGCTACTACACTCCTGCAGTATAAAGTCAGGGATTGTGATGCCACCTGGACTAGTTTTACAGCTGAAGAGTGTTTTGTCTATGTGGTCTCTTGTGTTTCCATCTGAATTTTTGGATTATTTTTTCTATTTCTGTAAAGTATGCCATTAGAATTTCAATGGGTATTGCATTAAATCTATAGATTGCTTCTGGTAGAATAGCCATTTTTACAATATTGATTCTCCCAAGCCATGAGCAAGGGAGGTCTTTCTACCTTTTAGTATCCTCTGTGATCTCTTTCTTTCATGTTTTGAAATTTTCCCTGTAGAGATCTGCAGGATCTTTGGTTAGATTGATTCCAAGGTATTTAAGTTTCTGGTGGGCTATTGTGGAAGGGATTCTATCTTTAATTTCCTTCTCTTCCTGCTCACAGTTGGTGTAAAGGAAGGTTACTGAATTTTGAGTGTTAATTTTATATCCCACCACTTTGCTAAAGGAGTTAATTAGGTCTAAAAGGTTTCTAGAGGAGATTTTGGGGTCCTCTAGCTAAAGTATCATGTCATCTGCAAATAAGGATAATTTGACCTCTTCTTTGCCTATATGTACCCCATTGATTTCTTTCTGTAGTCTAATTGCCCTGGCTAGGACTTCAATCAGAACATTAAATAAGACAGGAGAGAGTGGACATCCTTGTCTTATTCCAGATCTTAGAGAAAATGGTTTCAATTTTTCTCCACTTAATATGATATTGGCTGTAGGTCTGTCACAAATAGCTTTTATGATATTAAGGTATTTTCCTCTTATGTCTATCTTCTCCAGGGTATCTATCATGAAAAGGTGTTGCACTTTGTCAAAGGCCTTCTCAGCATCAATTGAGATGATCATGTGATTTTTGTTCACAACCCTCTTCATATCTTGAATTACATTAATTGATTTTCATATGTTGAACCAGCCTTATATTGGTGGAATAAATCCCACTTGGTCATGGTGAACTATTTTCTTAATATGTTGCTGAGCTTTGTTTGCCAGGATTTTGTTGAGAATTTTTGCATCTATGTTCATAAGGTTAATCAGTCTAAAATCAGTCTGTCTTAGATGTATGCTTGCCTGGCTTAGGTATCAAGGTGATGGTAGCTTTGTAGAATGAATTTAGGAGTGTTCTCTCCCTTTCTACTTTTTAAAATAATTCAAGGAAGACTGGTATTAATTCTTCTAGGAACGTTTGGCAGAATTATGCTGTGAACCCATCAGGTCCTGGACCCTTCTCTGTTGGGAGACTTTTTATTACCTTTTCTATTTCAGCATATGTAATGGGTTTGCTTAAGTCACTTATGTCCTCTGTGGCTAATTTTGGTAAATCATATGTGTTAATAAATCTATCCATTTCTTCTGTATTTTTGCACTTTTGGGAATACAATTTCTCAAAGTATTCCCTGATGATTTCCTGTATTTCATTGGAAGTGGTGGTTATGATACCTTTATCACCTTTAATTTTCATGATATTGGCCTTTTTTTTTCTTTTTGATGAGATTGGGCAGGGGAGTGTCTGTTTTATTAATCTTTTCAAAGAACCAGCTCTTAGTCTCATTAATTCTTTGAATTATCTTTTTAGATTCTAATTGAGATTTCTCTGCCTGGATCTTCATAATTTCTGTCTGAGTGCTCCTTTTGGGATTGATTTGTTGCTGGTGTTTTAGTGTCTTGAGAAGTGTCATTAGGTCATGTATTTGGTTCATTCCTACCTTACTGATGAAGGCACTTGATGCTATGAAATTCCCTCTCAGAACTGCCTTTGCTGTATCCCATATGTTTTGGTAAGATGTGTTTTCATTTTCATTTGGTTGAAGAAATTTTTTAATTTCCACTTTAATTTCTTAAATAACCCATTGATCATTCAGCAGTGTATTATTTAGTCTCCGTGAATGTGTAAAATTTCTGCTGCTTTTCTTGAGTTCCAATTTAATTCTGTTGTGGTCTGATAAAGTACAAGGGATGACTTCTACATTTTTGTATTTATTGAGACTATTTTTATGTACCAAAATGTGATCTATCTTAGAGAACATTCCATGTGGTGCTGAGAAGAATATGGATTCCTCATCATATGGATGGAATATTCTGTAGATATCTGTGAGTTCCAGTTGATCAAAGGTGCAGATTAAGCTTGTCAGTTCTCTGTTCAATTTTTGTTTTGATGACCTGTCTCTTGGTGAAAGTGGGGTATTGAAGTCTCCCATAATTATTGTGTCTAGAACAATGTAATCCTTTATTTCCCATAAAATGTGCTTTATGAAGCTACGTGCCCTTATATTTGGAGAATATATATTAAGTAACGTTATTGGTTCCTGGTTGATTGTTCCTTTTAGTAAAATGTAGTGTCCTTCTTTATTTCTTTTAATTAGTTTTGGATTGAAGGTTAATCTACCTGAAATTAGTAATTCCTGATTTATTTTTGTTTTCCCCCTGCTTGGCATATTATTTTCCAACCCTTAATTCTCAATCTATTATAGTCTTTGTTGGTTAGGTGAGTCTCTTGAATGGCACAAATGGAGGGTTTATGTTTTTTCATCCAATTGGCCAGTTTATATCTCTTAATTGATGAGTTAAAACCATTTACATTAAGAGTGATTATTGAAAAGTGTTTGTTATGCATCCAGTCAGTACTTAGTTACTGGTTTTCGATTAATGTTTGTCTTATTTCTTTCTTGATTTCCTCTCAAGTTAATTGTTCATTTCTTTGATCTTCTATGTTGGGTTTTCTTATCTCCCCTGTATGTGGTAGTTGATTGAGGATCCTCTGTAATGCTGCTTTGGTGGTTGTGAATCACTTAAATGTAGCAATATCATGAAATGTCTTATACTCCTCATCTATTTTAAAAGATAATTTTGCTGGGTAATGTATTCTTGGTTGGAAGTTGTTCTTTTTCAGAACATAGATTATATGTGTCCAGGCCTTTCTAGCTTTCAATGTTGATGTGGGGACGTCCATAGTTATTTTAATGGGTTTGCATTTAAACGTTATTTGCGGTTTTTCCCTAGCTGCCTTCAAAACTGCTTCTCTATTGTCCACGTAAGCATTTGTACAACAATATGCTATAGGGAGGATCTGTTTTGGTCTACTCTTGGTGGGGTTCTGAATGATTCAGTTGTGTAAATATCCAGATCTTGGATTAGCTCTGGAAAATTTTCATTCAAAATATCCTGGAATAAATTTCCTAATTTATAGTCTGGGGCCTGTGCTCCCATGTGAGACTCCTGCACCCAGATCTGCTGTGGTGAACTGCATGGCTAGGACCTCTGCAGTGGGAGAATGGCGGCTTTTCTGACCACTCGCTTGGAATCTGGGAATCCTCTGTCTTATCCTATTGTCTTGAGCTCCACTGCACTCCCTCACTGCTCCCACACTGCAGTGGGTGGGATGATATCATGCTACCCCCAGAGTGGCTGTGGCCCACACTCCTGTGGGATCCATGCCCCACTGCTCTCCTATCACAAGCCACAAGGCCAGGGCCTCCATGGTGGGGGCATGGCGGGCGCACAGTTGGCACCACATCTGGTGTCTCAAGTTCACTCACTAGTTGCTCTTTGTGGGAAGTGCTACCTGTGTCTTATGTCAGGATGTTGGTGGGCTGCCAGAGATGCACATCTCAGGGGATCTGAGCTCCAGATGCCAGCATGAAATGTTCCCCTGGGCTGTATGTTCTTAGTGTTCTGTGATCCAGAGGATGGGGGATCGTCCATGGTGGTTTCTCTAGTTCTTCTCCACTTTTAGTTTTCGATCTCATTGACCTCTGGAGTCTTTCCACCCTCTCTGCAGCCCACATGGCACCACAGGGATTGTGGGTGGTTTTTCTGGTGGCCAAGTTCTGTGTAGCTGACAATTTTCTCTTCCCACTGGAGCAAGACTCTACATTTCTGGTGGCAAACTCTCACTGACCTGCCATGCTGATGATGCCTTCTCCCCTTTCAAAAATTCCCCGCCATTAGTGATATTTGCCTAACTTTATGATTTTTTTCATATACCCCTAGCTCCTATCTAACTTATTTTTCTGATTGTTCAATGAGAGTTCTAATCCATTATGTATGCTCTCCTAGCTCAAGGTGGGTGTTATCTGTCTGCGATATTAGCCAGAAAAGCTGAACAGACAATTCTTAAAAGAAGAAATATAAATGGACAATATAAATGGACAATAAGCACATGAAAAAATGCCCAGTATCCTTAGCCACTAAGGAAATGCAAATAAAAACTACACTGAAACTTCATCTTATTCCAGTAAGAATGGCAAGATTAACAAAATAAATAACAACAAACAACAAATACTACTGAAGATGTGGAGAAAAACAAACTCTTTTACACTACTAATGGGACTGTAAATTAGTTCAACCATGGAAATAATACGGAGGTACCTCAGAAAACTAAAAATAGAACTACCATATGATCAAGCTACACCACTTTTAGGAATATGCCCAAAGGAAAATATGATATCCTATCACAGGGACACCAGCACTTACGTATTTAATGCAGCATTCCTCATAATTGTAAGGGTATGGAACCAACCCACATGTTCATCAACAGAGGACTGGATTTAAAAGTTGTGTTACATATACATGATGTAATATTATTCATCAGTAAAAAAAGAGTGAAATTATATCATTTGTAGCAAAATGGATAGAACTTGAGAGTATGATTTTAAGCAAAATAACCCAGACCCAAAAAGGGAAATACTGCATGTTCTTGCTCATATGTGGAAGCTAAATCTACCTTAAAGGAAAAAAATATATATACATACATATACATATGTTGCTGTGAGGTGCCACCAAGTTGGGTCCAACTCATAGAGATACTATGTACAATAGAACAAAACACTCCCTGACACTGTGCCATGTCCAGCACTATTGGCAGTGCTTTTCTGTTATTCACAGGGATTTCAATGGCTGATTGTTTCAGAAGTGCTTCAGGAGTAGACTGCTACATCCTTCTCCTACCACATATATACTTACCTAAGAAAAGAAAATTAGGGGGTAGGGGACCAGTGGGAGTGAATGGATGATGGGGAAGGGGGTTGGGGGGAAGAAACAACAGAGGTAAAGAGCGAGAGAAAAAAATGCAAAATACTGGATGCTATGCTATGAAAATAAGAAAAAAGGAAAAAGAGGAAAGAAAAAATCAGAGTATAACTCATGGTTGCATATGACTGTCATTACATGTTAATTAAAATTTGTGCCTTTTCTTTTTTTTTCAGTTTATTCTCTTCTGTAAAATGTTTAAGGAGATGGAAGTGTAAGCAAAACTGATTTAATAGTTGCATAATAGATGTATCAACTGACCTACTATTCTGTACCCTACTAACATGTATAAATAAAATACTAATAAAAATAAAATTATCATTTTTCTTTTTGGTACTCAGGCTCCATGTATACTTCACACATGCTTCTTAAAAGCACTCTACTCCCGAGCCACACCCCCCGGCCCATTTTTTACTTTGAATTTTTTTGAGTCAGGGTCTTGGTAAATTGTGTAGGCTGCCTCTGGCCTGGACCTTGTGATCCTCCTGCCTCTGCCTCCTGAGTCACTAGGATTATAGGCATGAACCACCATGCCTGGTTAAAATGATCATTTTTATGAAAAGTAAATAAAAATAAAAATAAAAGCAAAAAAATTGTCACAATAAATCTGCATGTATGACATATATTCTTACACATATATACAAAAGTTTTGCCATTATACACAAAACACTGCATAGAAAAGTGGCTTCTGTAAATCAATGCTTCTATAAAAAGCACCTGGAAAAGCTGGATACATAAACATTCTTTGGCTTTAATGCATCAGAGAACCAAGGAAGCTATAAGGCTAGTTAGGCTGTTTGTATGTGGGGATAAAACAGGGTTGAGCTAGCATGAGAAATCTTTACCTGGAGTTATTTGTCAATTCTATGTCAGAAAATAGTCTGGGAATCTGAATGGATTTATTTTGATCAGAGGGTCATGACTGTGGAAACAGTAAATAGAAAAAGCTTCAGGTGGTCTTGTGAGCCTGGAGTAAATATTGGAGAAATGAGTGACATCAATGTGTAGTTGTTCTCTTTTTTGAGACATGTGTTATATTCTGATGCTTCATGACACAGAAAACTTGAATTTTTGCTAACACCTTGGAAATGCAGAGCAGAATGTCCTGCTTTATTGACAATGGCTTATTAGGGGGAAGGATCATGGTGAACACACACATCTTTCCAATGAAAATCTTGGCAGGCTACACTTTGGAAACAGAGGTCAGCTTGGACACCAGCCACTGCTTATCTCAGTACCTATAAGTTTAGTTGGAATACTTTGCTATTTGATTTGCCTAGATAATATCACCTAGAGACTGTAAAACTTTATACATTTAATATATGTCATTCAATAAATAATTACCCAAACATATAGGCCCATAAGCCCTCACCATAAAAAATGATATGTCTGTGAAGTTGTAAATATGTTAATAGAGCTTGACTTAGCCATTTTACATGTATGAGGGCTACACTTCAGAAAACCGTAACTACTAACACTGTTGTCATATTTTAAAACAACATGACAATTTTTAATTTGTTAATTGTTTTAAATTAAAGCAAAACAAATTAGTTAAAGAGATGGGACCATCATGCCAAAAACTTAAGTGAATGGACACTACAAATAAATGTACAAGTGAGAAGACATTGGAATTGTCAGACAAGAACTTTAAAATAACTATGTATTCAACAAAATAATAGAAAATGTACATAACATAGTTTAGATGAGAATAAATAAAATTTTACCAGAGAATTGAAACATATAAAAAAGTTCAAGTAGACTAGAACTGATAAATATGATATCTGAAATTGAGAAATAAATTTGAAATCAGGCCACAGGGAATTGCAGAGACAGATCAGTGGAGGATATTCAAACTAACATAGGAAGAAAAAAAGGATAAAATATAGAATAAACACTAACAGAAATGTAGGGGGATCCAGTGGAAAGGTCTAAAAGGCTGACGTCTCAGAAAGAAGGAAAGAGTGAGATAGAGTACTTGAAAAGATGTAAACTAAGAGTGTTCCAGAAGGGCTGGGATTTAGCTCAGTTGGTAGAGTGCTGCGCTGCAGTCTCTGAGGACCCGAGTTCAATTCCCAGTACTGCAAAAATGGGAGAAGGGCCTGGCAATCCACTCCCAAGGCAATCCCGAAACAATCTGCCATTGAAAACCCTATGAGGGTCGCTATGAGTCAGATACTGACTTGACAGCACCTAACAACAACAAGAGCGTTCCAAATTGATGAGCACGTTGAACCCAGAGATTAAAAAAATACAAACTCCAAGAAAAACAAAAAGAAAAAAACCACATGCAGTCATACCATAACCAAAGTGATGAAAATAGTAAAGGAGGAAATCTTAAAAAGCATATAAAGTAGAAAAAAATCTATCTTGACTATAAAATAGACAGGATTTAAACACACATTTTTTTAAACAAGATGTGCAAATGTTTAATATGTACATCAAAATACACTCAACTTAGTTATTAGGAAAATGGAAATCAAAACTATAATAATTTACCACTTAACATCATTTAGAACTTTAAAACAGAAACAAAAATAATAGTAAATCCCCCAAATCAGAAAATAACACGTGGAAAACTGGAAACCTTGTACATTGTTAGTAAGAATATAAAATGGGGTAACCACTACAGTATGGAGGTTTACCATAATACTAAAAATAGTCTTATTAAATAGTCTAGCAATTCCATTTCTGAGGATATACACAAAAAATCAAAAGCAGGAATTTGAAAATATGTTTCCAGACCCATTTTCGTAGCAGCATTATTTACAATAGCCAAAAGGTAGAAACAACTTAAGCATCTATCAACAAATGAATAAACAAAACATGGTATATGCATAAAGTGCAATATTACTCTGCTTTTAAAAGTATGGAAATTCTGACACATGCTTCAATATGGATGAATCTGGAAGATAACTACACTAAGTGAAATAAGACTGCCAAAAAGGAAAAATACTATATGATTCCACTAGCATAAAATTCCTTGTTGTATGAGGTTCCTAGAATATACAAACTGAGAGTAAGATGGTAAAATGGTGGTTTCTAGAGATTGGGGAAAGGAGAATGGGGGGTTATTGTCTAATGGTTTCGAGTTCAGTTTTGTAGGGTGAGGAGTTCTGGAGATGGATGATGGTGATGATTGCACAATAATGTGAATGTGTTTAATGACTAAATGGCTCTAAAAATAAGAAGGGAAACACAATATTTAAACTAATATTTCTGACCAAAATAATTTTGTTATCACTGACAAAAAATGAGTTTACTAAATCCATAGTGGCAATTTTTCTTCATAATTATTTTTGTGATATAATATAGATTATCACAAACAGTTGTAAAATAACCCTACTGAACTATACATTTAAAAATAATTAAGATAGTGAAGGTACTAAACCAAGAGATTAAAAAATGTTATGAGAAATTTATCACAATTTAAAAAATGTAAGATTTTAAAAAATCACTTAAACAATAAAAGAAATAACAAAGGTGTAATAATAACATTGATGATGTTCTTCCCAACTGAAAGAATTGAAACTAGAACACATCTTTAAAGTGCTGAAGTTATTGCTGGGCATGGTGGTGGTGTATTCCTATAATCCCAGCACTTGAGAGGCTGAGGTAGGAGGATTCATGTGAGTTTGAGGCCAGCGTGATTTACATAGTGAGTTCTAGGCCAGCCTGGGCTATATAGCAAGACCTTGTCTCAAATTAAAAAAAAAAAAAAAAAGAAATCCTGGAGTTCTATATCTGGTAAAAGTGAAAGTTAAAAATACTTTCAGAGAAATAAAAATTGAGAAATTTTATTTCTGGCACACTGGTACTAAAAAATGTACTAAAGAGTTTTTCTTTTCAGACCTAAAAAAAAGTTCTCAAAAACACAGATATGCAGAAAAAAATGAGAGACAATGGAAAAAGTAAATATGAAGGTAAATATAAAGGATATTGATTATGCTACTAATAATAGAAATTTATTGAGGATTAAGATATTTGTAAAAAAAATACATCATAGTAGTAATGGCAAAAGATGGAGCAAAGTTTTCTAAGATTCTAGCAGTATCAGGGAATTGCTTATAGTAACTGTTCTAAATTAGAATAAGTCATGTATGAATGTTAAAATTTCTATAGTAACTACTATAAGAACAGTAAAAGAATGTGCATCTAATAGGTTAATACACAGAAAAATGGAATAGCAAGAGATATGTAACTAATCCAAAATCCAAAATAAAGCAATAAAGAAGAGAAAAAGGAATATCATATTAGCAGGTTAAAGAGAAAATAACAACATGGTAAATATAAAACCAACTACACTAGCAATTAAATATAAACTTAAATGGACTATATATTCCAAGTAAAGGCCAATATGCTCAGATTAGATTTTTTAAAAAAATCTACTATAATATATTGTTGTTGTTGTTAGGTGCCATCAAGTCAGTTCCTATTCATAGCACTCTGTAAAACGTTTTCAATGGCTGATTGTTTTTCAGGATTGCTTTGGGAGCAGATTGCTATGTCCTTCTCCCTTTTTTTGTGGTGCTAGGGATTGAACCCAAGTCCTCAGAGAGTGCAGAGCAGCACTCCAACAACTGAGCTAAACCCTAGCCCATTATTGTATTTATAAGAGACTATATATACCATAAGAATAAGAAAGTCGAATATGTGAAAAGAAAAAAACATGCAAATACTAACCAAAAGAAAGCTGGCACTATTTGAACTAAAAATAGTAAATTTTAATGCAAGAGACATTATTAGAGATAAAAAGGGAACTATTGTAAAGATAAAGTAATCAGTCCATACATAATGTAAATGTTAACTGTGGTTATCATTTGGATGGTTTTCCAAGTGATTTTTATGTCCATTATCATTTTATGTATTGTTTAAGATATTTACAATAAGCATAGATTATTTATACTTGATATAAAATATACTTGATATAAAATAATAAAGCTATTTTTATTTTGGACAGAAAAAAGAAAAGAAAGCAGTAACAAGAATTAACAGTAATCTCTTTCTAAATAAAAAGTCCAAAATGAATTGGTGTCAATTCTACCCTGATTGCAACTGAGAAAATTAAGTCTATAGTGCTAGAAAAAGAAAGAAAAAACAGGACTAGTAAGAATGAGATTTCACCTTCAACTGTTTTATAATCTTATTTTCCTCTTAGTATTATCTGATTTTTAAGAATTCAAAAAAAATTCTGAGGACATTTTCCATAAGTAGATGATATAGCAGGACTTTAAAAATTGTGAGAATCATTCACAGAGAGGAAAGTACTTATTCATTCATTCAATAATTTTTTGCAAGCATGCCTACCACATGACAGGTACTGCTTGAAATTATTTATGGGCAAATAGGATATTTGCCAGCCTAATGTGGGATATCATCTCAGATTAATAAATTGACTAATAATAGATTGTGTATGTTTGATAGGATTTCCAAAGAATAAGATTTCCTTAACTAATGCTTATTAAATTGAATTAGGTATTCAATGTACCAGGAGTTTTAGAATATTTAAAATAATAATGTTCTGAGAATTAATAAATCTGATTTAGAAAAAAACTACCTATAGATAAACCCCCAAACCATAGCTCTACTACTGGGATTGATATAGGAACGAGATTAAGTAAAGGATAATTGGCTTCATTGGGGCTCCTAATTACTGACTAATTGCAATATTCAAAAGCTTTTTCTCTCTCAGTCATCCTCTCCCTGAACTTTTCAATAGCATTTAACAGTGTTGACCTCTAGAATCTTACTGCTTCCTTGATTAGTTATAATAATAAAAGAAGACACTGGAAATCAGTTTTCCTCTTATTTCACACTACTGATCATTTTTGTGGTTGATGCCTCTTCCTTCAAACAGGATTTGATGACTGAATATTCACGATCTCCAGAAATCTACCTGTGGTAATATTCTCTCTTCACTTTGTATATGATTTTTATTTGTTTTCCTGATTAAATTCTGGTAGCTTCAAACATCTGCACTATTCAAATAATTCAGCCCATATGTCTTCCAATCCTAGAACTCCAGTTCTGTCTTTCCATCATCCCTGTGATCATCATCATTTTGCTATGCTTAGAGGTACATGCAGTTCCCCATTCTAACTTACCATATTAACACCTCTATTGAAAGCTAGCTGCTCTTTTAATGTTCCAGACCTAAAATACTATGATTGCTATTCATTCACAGATACTCAGTTCCTGTGGATTCTGATAAAGAATATATTTCTTTCATATCAAAGTCTTCTCTATCTCTACTGCTACCATCTTACTTTGGGCTCCTAAAATTCCACACCTGGATTATTTTAAGTATCAACTTCCTGGTTGCCCATCACCAGACTCCCTACCCTAACAATTTAGTCTGATACTACTTAACCCAAAACTTTTCCTTGTTTTACTAACTCTGCTTTTAAGTTCCTCAATGCCTTTTAAATTATGGGCTTCCTGATTTCCTGAGCTAATACTATTTCTTTTTTTCTTTACTTAGTTCTTTTTTTTTTTATTGGACATTTTTAATGTACACCTTAATGTGATTCATTCTGACATGCTTTTCATTGTGGCATTTACACTATTTCTAAACATGTTTTTACAATTTTCTCACCTTCAGTATGAAGATAGACCAACTGAACTAGTTGAAAAGCCTTTGAAGCTTGAACATATTTTCCTTTCCACTCCCTCATCGTGTAAGCAGATGACACTTTATGACAGTCTAAGTTTAAAAAAAATCTAAATATTTAAGCAGTATGCTTTAATGGTTAACAGTTCACATTATAAAAAAATTTAAATCTTCACCAAGTTAGTAATTGCTAAGTATTCTTTATATCAAAATGTATCATTCCAAGTATATAAATATTTGACAGTTTATATATGAAGTTTTCATCATCTATAACTTGTCATTCATAAAGCCTTCAGAGAACTTTGAAAAGGAAGAAATTTCTATTGGATTATATAATTTTTTAGGAATCTCTGTGGTTAAGTAACTGAAAAAGAATTTTATATATTTTATGTAGTTTTTATGATAGAAATATCTATTATTGGATTTTAAATGTAAAAACACTTATGTACATTTCTAAAATATTTTAATTGTAAACATCATCATTTCTTATACCCTCAGTTTGCAAGTATATTTTAATCATTATTATCATCAAAAAATGTTAAATTAAGAAATGCATTAATTTTATATTGAAAATATATTGGTATATGCACATATGTAAATATATAATTTTAATATGTAAAATCCATTTTAATTGCAAAATTAGTTCCCTTTTACAGTGAAATATTTAAAATATTCGATAATAATACTTTTAAAATATTTTAGCTTGAAATTTTTCTGATTCTGTTATAAACTTCAATATTCATTTGAGGAGAAAGAATCAATTCCAACTACTATAATCTGAAGAAATGAGATTTTCAAATTTCTCTTCCCACTTTCCTAAGTCCATTTTTTAAATCCACTATTAAAACACTGCACAAGTTTTTATCATTAAAACTGTGATTTTATTTTTTGAAAATGTCGGAGAGTACTGATATACGGAAAGCTCCTGCTGCGTACTCAGATTTGATTTGATATCAACTAGAAGTTTTGAAATGTTACCTTCAAAAGTGAGTGTAATTTCACTTTACTTCTTAAAAGTGTAATTATAAAATAATTTATATTAATGATTTATGAGAGGAATTAGTGCATTTATATAGTGGTTAAGTGTGTCAAAAGAAACGGGGTGATTCATTTATTCTTTCTATGAAAGAGTAAGTGTTGAATTAGGGCTCTAAAAATAAGACTGGAGAAAGGACACAATCTTTAAAACTCATATTTCTGATCAAAAATAATTTCACTATTACTAACAGAAAATGAGTTTCCTGAAATCTATAGTTACCATTTTTTTCTAATTATTTTTGTGATGAAGTATATAGGTTAACATAAATACTGCTAAGAATAAATTTTAAGTTACAAGACTATTTGGTCATTATAGAGTAAAATTCCCAGAATACTACTTAATTCTATATACTTAAGCATAGTAAAATAACACAGTATCTACTTGCTAGTTATTCCTGTCTCTGCAGACTTCTAGGTTGTGACCACTTTGACTTGCATTTTTTTCATGTAGCGGGCTCCTTTAAAAAAAAAAAAGAAAATTTAAAAAAATTTTAATTAACTATACTTATAAATTAACAAATGCATCTAAATGAACATAATAAGCAAGAATGGAATGTGAAGAGTTTAATGAGATGCTAGTTGTCAGGTTACATCCTACCAGAGTAATTCTATTAATACTACTACTTTAAACATTTGAGCTGTAGGTATAAAAATCCAGTGTGTAACAAAAGGATACAACAGTCCAACAATCTTTTTTAAAGTAACATTTTAATATTTGAAAGGAAAATGCTTTTTATAGTGATACTCCTTCTTGCCTGTTTTATTACTACTAACAAAATACTGGATATAAAATGTATTTTCCCTTGCTTTGGAAATTATAAAAACATAATTTCTTTAAAAATATTTCATAATTTAGTTTCTAACAGGTCTGTTACCTTCTTCTCTATTTATTCCATTTAAATAATATTTTATATTCTCACCACTGTATCTTGAACACTGGGTAATTCCTAGTAATTATAAAAACAAAGCAAAGTGTTTTGACACTTGACATGGTTATTACATGCACATATGGTCATAGCTTTATGTATTTAATGTACCATACATAATTAAAATAATAGAGCTCCAGATACTCATATGCACTTGTAATAATCAAATTTGTTTTAGAAAAATTGACAACCATGAGACTAATGCAGACATACACTTTAATTCTGTATTGCAGTTTCCACCTCATACTTGTTCTACTCCATGTTTGACAAGGGAAACAAGTAAAATATGTACCTTAAAATAGTTCATTTAAATGCTCAATGTAAAGTCTTCATATCTACATCTATAAGCCCAAGAATCTATATACAATCATTAAATGTATAAGCCTGGAGTATAAATCATCTCCATTTATTAGTGGAACAGAGGAGTTTCTACATCATGTACAGAGTCCAGCAGAACCTGGGATATTCTAGGAGTCACAGGAGAAGATTTAATGTTGTTAATACTTAGGACACCATTCCAATCAAAAGTGTAAAAAGGGGAGTGAAATGATGGAGGAAATATTCAAGGTATGCTTAATAAAGCCAATTGTACACAGCCAAATTTAGATACGAAAAAATTCTTCTGGAAAGAAGAACTCTACAAAATATTTTAGAAAAAAAAAAACCATGGCAATGATACATAAATAGCAGTCAAAACAATGAAGATTATGCTTATTTAATTGATGCAATTACTTATTTGTTCAAAATACATAGACTAAATAAAGCTTACCAAATGGTGCACTCAGACTCAAGTAACTTTCTTATTATAAATGCATTATTAAAGTAAGATAGAATATATCCTTTAAGATAAATTTAATAAAATACCATGAAAAAAGTGAGAGAGAAATAAAAGTTTCAATATGGATTATTGTCCTAGTCTTTTTACTGTTTATAGAGGAAATAAAGTCCAGATTCCTTTTCATTCCTCTCAAAAGCTGATTATCTGGCCCTTACTTTACCTCCAGCAGCTTTTCTATGCACACTTTATTGGCCAGGCAGGCTGAAACAATTGCTGAACTACTTCCTACCCTGAGTCTCCTTCATCTTTGCTCATGTTTCTCTTTCCACATGGACTGCTGCTCTGATTTCTCCATGTCTGGTCGCCTCTCTCTCTCCAAAATTCAAGTAATGACCTGGCTCTTCCAGATAGTCTTTCTTGACTCATCTCAACTTTATGTAAACTCTGTCCTCTGAATTTCCATTATTCTTTATCTCTTGGGAAATTTACCATACTTTATAGTTATTTTTCATCACATCAAACAACTAAAATGCAGCTACTTTATAGGCTCTTTTTCTCCTTGATTTATCATTGTATTAACACAAAACTCAGGATCACACATTGCATACTGTAAGCACACTACATTTTCTTTTGAATGAATGAATTTGCTTATTTCTTCAGCTGGAGAAAATTTTATAATTAAGAGAATTCATTGTAGAGGGAAAATAGATCTTGCTGACAAAATTCCTCAGTGTGTCTGTCTTCTTGGTGTAGAAGTAGAAATTTAGGGAAGCAGACTCTTTCTTGGAGTGGCAGGAAAATCTCCTCATGGGAAGAAAGAAGGTTGGTGCTATATTTTGAAACCAAAACATGCCACAAAGGTCATGTGTTAAAGGCATGGTTATGAGTCAGTGATGCTTTGGAGGTGGTGGAACCTTTAAGATGTGGGACCTAGTGGAAGGAATTTAGATCACTGGTATTATGCCCTTGAAAGGGATATTGGGGCTCTGGCTTCCCTTCTTTCTCTCTGGTTCCTGGCTACCATATGGTGAGTAGTTCTGCTCTATACACTCTCCACCATGATGTTCTATCTTGCCACAGTCCCCTAAACAGTGCCAATAACCCATGGAATGAGTCAGCTGAAACTGTGAGCCAAAATAAACCTTTCTTCCGAACAAGGTGATTATCTCAGGTATTTTGCCATAGCCAAAGAAAGCTAACATGATCCAGAAATAAGGTGAACTGGTGGAAAGATGTGGCCCCTCCTTATAACATACCTGTTTGCATATTCTTATTTTTGTAAATTCTGCAAAATATTTGGTATGAGGGTGTTGAGTGAGCTAACCATTGAGGTGGACAAAGGAATGGAATCATAGGAGCCAGTAATATTAAAGCAACGTTCTTAGGATACACTATAGCAGTTGGCTATTATTATTCACATATTGCAGTGGGAATTCTTGTTTGGGATAAAAGGGTGAATTAATGTTTAATAATTCCATCTATTCACCAGAATTCAAGACATTTTGAACAATTTCCTATCATTCCAACTATGAGTTATTTAAATAACCAAGGCTTGGCTGCAATGATAATGAACATTGATGAAATTAATGAAATGGACAATCTAGAGTCTGATTAAATACATTTAATATAGCTCAGTCCTATGGATTTGAAAATAGGAATCAGATATTTTAGCTTCCTTTTCTTTACAATGGCAGTTATAATTGATCTTCAGTGTCTTAGAATTTTCTTTTAATAATGCAAGTTGTTGAAAGCTAAGCACTCTTTTGAAGAGAAAGGGTATTTGTTATTTGCTGTTATTGTTTAAGTGTAACACAAGCAAAATTACTAGTCTAAATACATTATTCTAATACCCAAGTAAGTGATATACTTAAAATAAATTTTTTATATTCTTCCCTTCCTTCTATAAAAATTGTTCCTCTGTATTCAGGCAGATTTACTATTTAATATACTGAAAGGAATACATGTCTGAATTTAGAACAACAGATGTTTTCAGTATATATTATTTTAAAGATGGCCACGCTTGCTTTTATCTCTTGAAAATCAATGGAGTTGAGCCTTGCAATGACAAGTGTGACTTATTAGTATGATTAATGTCAAATTAAAAAAAAAAACAGTAACAACAAAAACACCCTTCTTGTTAGAACAGAGTCCAGGACAACAGCCTTAATGGCTCCTTTCCTTCAAATCAAATAATACACTCCAAAATATTATATTAAAGTGAGTTTCTTCAGTGGTTTCTCCGTCCTGATTGGTCAAAGGGTACACTTGGCTAAGTGCCTGACCCGCCAGGTGGAAGTGTATTTTAAAAGACTTACTGAGAGAGGTTACATACGAATGCATTGTTCAAAATCTTTTAAAAGGTTCCTTGCTTTGGGCTATAAACCATTTTGTGGCATTTTTAGTTTCTAGTTTCTTAGCATTCTAGAAAAAAACCTCCTCACTCAGGGCCTTAATTATATGTAAATGATGACAGAAAGAAACCCACTCACGATAGTGTTATAGATATAATTCTCATGAAAGTATATCCCTTATTGTAGTTCTTTCCTTCCTGTACTTTGTACATTTTTTTCTGTGGCTCAAGCTGCATTTCCTCTAGTTTGACCTAGTTCTTTGACAAACTACTCAAAAGTACAAAGCACATGTTAAAAGTCCTCTGGGTGTAAGTTCCTTCTTAAAACATGATTTCCCAGGGGCAAGGACTTTGTTCAGTTATGCTTCTAATCAGCGTGTATGACTGCAGATGCTGTGAGAGTTAACATGGATTGCCACAGCACTTGTAGTATAATTGCACAGCAAATAGGCCCAATCTGGGTGTCAAGCACTACAACTACAGCTACACATTTCACTTACATTTAAATATGATTGCTTAATGCAAATGTTTAAACATTCATTGCGATTAACCTTTTAAATCCAGAGGGTACAGTAAACAAACTTGACACTTTCAAAATTTTAGATCTTGGTTTCCAAAAACAGTATATATGAAAAATTCAGGGCACTTGAATATCAAGACTGCTTTGAAATAAATATTGAATTGAACAAGAACTTTACCTCAGTCTCATGATTAATATTCTATTGCTGTTTAATGACAATTACTAAAGTCATTGACTATGTAATTCTAATCATATTCTAGGAGCTGATGAAGTACAGGCACTGTATAACAAAGAAATTTGATAAATACTATCCCAAGCAGGAATTACGTATTTAGGTTGAATTATAGGCTTGAAAGAAATTTGATATAGCCACAGTCATTTAATTATTTTAGGAAAAATTATACTACCTCCATCCTTAGTATATTAGAATCTACTACATTTTGAAAGTTACTGCTATCTTCAGAAAATTCATTAGGAATTTCTGTTACATCTTTCAGGCGCTCAATTTATAACACTCAAATTGGGAAGAGCTTTCCAGAAAACATGAGATCATACACTCAATATTGGACGTGTGAAATCTGGGTGGTACAAGGTTGTCTTTGCAGCAAGCACTGTGGGTCACTTGAAGTTAAAAAGCAGAGCTTTAAAGTCTAAATATGAATGTTATTAGAAATTAGGGAAGAAAACAGAATTCCTAATATGAAACTAAGGTCTCCTAGGGTCCAGTCGACTTGGGCTCTGGGATACAGTGTGAATATATCTTATGGAATAGTTTGTCACTGAAGGTCAGAGATACAAAGCAGATCTAAGCATAATTTGATGCAGGGCATGGTGGCACAGGGCTGTAATTCTAGCAACTTGGGAGGCAGAGGCAGGATGATTCCAGGTTTAAGGCCAGAGATAGCCTATATAACTTAGCGAGACCCTCTCTCAAGATTAAATTAAATTGGAAAAATCTGCTGGGGGTGCAGCACAGTGGCAGAGCACTCGTAAAGTATATGCAAGGTACTGAGTTCAACCCCCAAGTACTACAAATTATAAACAAACAAACAAGCAAATAAATAAAATGTGATATGTGATATGGCATAGCCACGTACTTTGTATTATGGTCTTACAGAAGAGGGGCACTCTGCACAATCTGGAGTACACCGAAGGCTTTCATTTAAGTGATCAATAACCACCTTGATGTCCCAAGCATTTTACACACTTTATTAAATTGTAATTAGATTTCAGTCAATAAAACCAAGATTTCTTAAGTTTCTTCCATGCATGTTTTTGCTTTAAGCCATTAAGGAGGGGAAAAAAAAGTGGCAAAGGCTGTGGATTTCTATGACTTTCTACGTTGCCTTTACATATGCTTCGCTCTCCCAATCCCTTAAGCCCTATGTGGGGAGGATAAACAGACAAGTACAGAACTGCTTGGACCTGATGCTGCCCACAAGACAAGGAAGATCTGAAGCTATGGTAAGGATTTTCAGCTAAATGAAAGCCCTGTAGCTTTCTCTGCTCTCAATCTCCTGTCTTAACTTTTCTTTTTAAAGATTATTTTTACCATTATTTAAGAAACAAAACTTGTAAGTTTTGCTACATATGTCCAGACACATTGTTGTTGGTAGGTAATGTCAAGTTGAATCTGACTCATAGGAACCCTATATACAACAGAATGAAACATTGCCCAACACTGGGCCATGCACAGGATCTTTTGATGTTTGAGCCCAATCTTCTAGCTACTATATTTCTTCTGATCTTGAATCATGCCACATCATTAAATGGAGGTCCTGTGGCTTTATTCCATTCCTGTCATTAAGATTGGCTCTACTTTGAAGAGGCAACTCTTCCCCAATTGCTTCTTGAATGCCTTCTAACTTGGGGGGACTCATTTTTCTAGTACTATATTTGATAGTGCTTCTCTGCTACTCATAGGGTTTTCAATGGCTAAGTGTTTCAAGAGTGGGCTGCCATGTCCTTCTCCCTCATCCGTCTTAATCTGGAAGCTCAGCTGAAACCTGTCCACTCTGGATAGCCTTGCTGGTATCTGAAATATTGATGGCATAGCTTTCAGCATCACAGCAACATGCAAGCCCCCACAGCATGACAAGCTAACAGACACATGTGGGTCCAGACACACAGTCACATAGATAATTTTCCCTTCTTATGATAAACTATAACTCATACTCAAGAACAATATTTCTTATGCATTTTTGAAATAAACATGAAGTCATAAACTAAGAATCTCTTAGAAAGTATCACTTTTCTCTAATAAAACTCCCTATCATTTGGAATATTCCTTTATTCTTACAATGATTCTGTTAGGTAGGCATTAGGACTCTCTTTTTATAGATAAAAAGCTGACTTTGGAGTCAGATTTCATTCACTCATTCATTTATTGAACAAATGAAGAGCTTCTAGATGCCAGGCACTATGGTGCTAAGGACACATGGTTCTGTTGGTCTTGGATATGCAAGATGAATGAATTTCTCTGCCCCCCACCTTCCACTGCACCTAAATTGGGGCCATGTAACTGCAGGTTTGACCTATGGTAAATGAAAGTAAATAGAAACAATGTCCAGGGCTGGACCTAGAAAAATTATTTTATGTGCTCTTTCTGATCCCTTTGTCTCTGGTAGCCTGCAAAAACCAAGATGTCCCAACTTCAGTGGAGAAATGCCTTTCAATCTGTAATGAGCTATGAAATAAAGGAGAAATAAATTTTTACTGTGTTAATTTGAGGTTTAATTTGTTACCACAGCATAGTCTATTCTTTTTTGCCTAATAAATTTTCATGAGTAATACAGATTCTAAACAAATGATTATAGAAATGAAATAGCTTTGAAGGGAATAAACTGAGTGTTCGGAACTGGAATAACAGGGAAACCTGTTGTAGCAGATCATTTTTCAGAAACACCAACTCTCTGCACCTCCATATTTCCAAAGGAGGAGTATACCAGCCACGTTGGGTTTGTCTCTGTGACTCGGTTTGGCCAACAGAATAGGTGGAAGTAATTGTGGGCTGGTTCTGAGCCTATCCATAAAAGGTTTTGTGTGCTTCTATTGCACTTCTGCCATGTGTAAGGGTTCTAGAGTTACAGCCTTTTCCTGTATCTCAATAACTCTAACTTTACCTACCTCCAAGACTATAATGTAGTCTAGACATTGTTTCTAAAATATTTTCATCATGTATCTTTGACTGGGGGTGGGGAAGAGACAGGGTTAGGAAAAGGAGAACTAACATATCCTGAGTTAAAAGTTTTATTCTAGAATTTATCCTAGGTGATTACAAATAATATCTTTCTCAGGTTGATTTCCCCAGGATCAGAATCTGCTTGAGGCATACATTGGAGAATAGATAATGTATTTGTGGGTGGGGATTCCCAAACACCAATATAAGAATAAAAATATGAAACGGGGAAGGAAAGGAAGCCAGAAATGGTCATGTAAAATAAACAGATTGCCACTCTGGGAAGCTGAGCCCTTGTCCTGCCTAGGAACTTTGGGAGGCAGTGTGGGATATGCCTTATGATGACTCACCAGTGAGGGGAGCAAGGTAAGCTGTTTACTGTCCTCCTACCATCCACAAGACTGCAGGTTGCACCTGGAACACTGACCTTTTCCTCTTTCTGACTGCGTAGAACACAAACTGTGTTCAGGTTTAGGAGGATTCTACACCAGGATTCCATAGATGTAATGGTATACTAAGGCGAAGCAGGGCTAGGATTTAGCTCAGTTGGTAGAGTACTGCTCTGCAGTCTCTGAGGTCCTGAGTTCAATTCCCAGCACTGCAAAATGGGAGAAGGACGTGGCAACCCACTCCCAAGGCAATCCTGAAACAGTCAGCCATTGAAAACCCTATGAAGGTCACTATGAGTTGGACTCACTCAACAGCACCTAATAATATTGGGCTGGGATTTAGCTCAGTTGGTAGAGCGCTGCGCAGCAGTCTCTGAGGTCCCAAGTTCAATTCCCAGCACTACAAAAATGGGAGAAGGACCTGGCAATCCACTCCCAAGGCAATCCTGAAACAGTCAGCCATTGAAAACCCTATGAGGGTCACTATGAGTCAGATACCGACTCAACGGCACACAACAACATTCAACCAACAAGGCGAAGGGACACAGGAGGATCCTCAACAGCTATAAAATCTTTTCTAACTTATTCCTCCTTATCATCATTTTAGACACTCAATTCCTTAACCACTTAATTTAAAGACACATACTATCATTTCCTATCACTTGTTCCTTTTTTCTGACCCCTGATCACAACTATTCATGAATAGTTGCTGATTTTCTTATAAAATTTCTGAATTTATCATTAGACTATGAACATAATGAGGTCCAGAACTGAGTTTGCTTTGTTCACTAACATCTAATACAAAGTTGGAAGCTGATACTTGTTCAATAAATGAATGAACGAGATCCTTATGAAGTCCTGCGATATTCATCAGTGAATGGGAATGTAAGGTCACATTGGTGGTGACAGGATTCCAGTTCACAATGGTCTGGCATAAAAGCCAATACTCTTTATCACAATGTGATAATGGTACCATGCTGTTTTCCTATTTCCTGCCTCATTAAGTTATTTCCTACTTCCTACATCATTAAATCTAACTTCCTCTGCCTGACTTTAGTTGGATTAGTCTCACATCTTTAAGAAAAATTAGTGAACAAATAAAATAAAGACAAATGTAGCTTAAATCCATATGTGAAAATGACTTGCAAGTTGCTTATTGTTAAGAATTCATTTAATATTAGGAAATAAAATGATCTGGTCTCTAAAAAGTCTAAAGTAGAAAGGTTGCAGGAATGTAAATATAGTTTCTAGAGTAATCAGAAGGAAACATGTGACTGATGGTGAATGCTGCATTCTGTTTTTGAGGCCAAAATGACTGAAACATTTGGAGTAATGGGACAGGACAGCACAGCTCTTTTTATCCATGCATAGGTGAGCAATTTGTTTTCAGTGATTAGTCCTGAAAGAAAACTACACAACTATTTAAGCAAAAGCCTGCAGCCGTAGCACTGTGGCCATCTGATCCTGTTAGATCTTGGAAGCTATGCAGGGTTGGGCCTGGTTAGTACTTGGGTGGGAGACCGCCTGGGAACAACAGATGCTGTAGGCTTGGGAGAAGAGCATCGCAACCCACTCCCAAAAATCAATCAGCCATTGAAAACCATATGACTAGCAGAGAAACACTAACAGTGCTGTTTGGCTTGTTGTACGTAGAGTCGCTATGAGTTGGACATCAACTAGATGGGACCTAACAACAACATACAAGCAAACTGGAAATATTAAGGATAAAGACAGAGCAAGACAGCAAGAAACTATGCAATCCCACTTATATATAATAAGAATATACAGATGCTTTTATTTATATTATCTTATTTAATCCTCAAGTCAGGGTCATTAGCATGACTGGAGAGCCTAAGAAAAGCGTGAAAAGAATTTAGTATTGAGTCATACAACAACAATAACAAGAAAAGACTGAAAGAAGAAAGCTGCAGTCTGAGAACTAGATTTTAAATTCACATAAGAAATTCAGTAATGATATTAAGGCAGGATAGAAAGATAGGAAAATGTGGGGGACATAGAAAGTGAAAGAGATTTCACCTCAGGATCTGGTTTGAATCTCACCAGCTGAGAGTCAAGAACTTTGACACAACTACTAAGAAGACTGCTGTGAGGACTGCCTGTATAGAGATGCTATTTCTGAGAGACATTTTAAATAATGAAAATGTTAAAATACCAATAAGCCACGCTTGGGGGCAAAAATGTATGTAAACTAAGTTTTGCTTTCCCATCTGTAATTCTGTGCTTCTTTGAGACATGCCCAGGCAACTCTCTTGTGATTCTTCTTAAACCTATACAATGTATAATCTCATTTTACTAAAGGGAAGTTTCCCCAGTAGGAAAATCCAAACAATAGAACTTCTTCTTTTGATCTTATTGGCACATCCTCAGCCTATGACAGGCCTTTTTCTAGGCTCACATCACACTACATGCCCAGAGCTAGGTGCCCAGGATTGACATCACATGTGGCTTGCCCTAGATTAAATCAAACTGGAGGGAACACATGCGCCAGTGCTCTTTTTGGTTTCCTTCTCCTCACTTTCTTTTTTTTTTTTTTTTTTTTTTTTTTTTGCGGTACTGGGGATTGAACCCAGGGCCTCGCGCTTGCATGCTTTGCAAGTGTTGGACCACTGAGCTGCGCTGCCAGGCCATTTTTTTACTTTTCGAGACAGGGTCTCCCTAAGTTACGACTGCCTCTGGTCTCAAACTTGCCATCCTCCTGACTCCACCTCCCAAGCCCCTGGGATTACAGGTGTGTGCCACCACATCCAGCTCTCTTCACTTTCTTGGTGAGTCCCTGTCTCTGTCTTGTATGCCTCTCTCTCTCTCTCTCTCTCTGAGTGCCTACATGCATTCTAAAGTGTGTACTTAATAAACTCTATACCTTTGTTTTATTCTTCCTGGCTTATCCTGAAATTCTTTTCTACAACAAGGCCAAGGACCCAGCTTAACCTGAGTGGAGGTCCATCCAAACAAGTGGAACTCCTCAGACTAGGTGGCCACGCTGAGCTGTACCTCTCTGCTGTGCCATCAGTGATAACATGACTGGATTTTTTACAGAGATGATATGGTAAAATGTACAATGGTAAAATGATTGACTGAAACTATTTGAATCATTTCTCTGTACTATTGGCCTCATCCCTGTGGGTGCTCCTTCCCATGGGAGGACTATATTTCCTGTCCCAATGACATTAGTGAGGTTAAGTGACTCACTTTGACTAAGGAGATACAAACCAAAGAGAAGCCTTGAGAACCATGCTGTGACTCTACCAGTATTCGTTTCCTTCTTTGGCAAACCCCAGCTCTGAGCTCCAGTTTTTCTAGATTATGGAACAAAGGGAAGGTGGGATAAAGCTCTGGCCAATATAAGCCAACATGTAATACTAGTGAAAAATTAACTTCTGATTTGGTAAATACCAAGGACTGGGAGTTGTTTATTACTATAATGGTAAAAGTTGTGTAAGAAGTGGATAAAACTTTCTAACTCTGCAAAAGTTTGCAAATTAAAAATTGACATATTAAAGGACATTACATTCTATGGATAATTTTGAACCTAATATAGGAACAATGTATAAGTGGTATTAAAATTGTTTAAAATATTCAAAATAATTTGAAATGTTAGGACATGAGGATATGTGATTCCAAATGAAATAAGAAATGAATTACTGAATTGTGATTTTTAGCTGAAATATGTAGGAGAATTTTACTTGGTTGATTAACAATAGTATTGTAATGCTTAAAAGAATTTGAAATATACTTCATTTGTTGTTGTTAGGTGCCACTGAGTCCTCTCTGACTCATAGCGACCCTCATAGGGTTTTCAATGGCTGATTTTTTTCCCTTGGGATTGGGAGTGGATTGCCATGTCCTTCTCCCATATATTCCATTTACACACACACACACACACACACACACACACACACACACACACACACGATTAGTTATATAATAGTGACTTTAGTTCTTGGGGAGGTTTTGCGTGTTATATAATAGTTTGAAGATAAAGTGTATTATATGTAGTGTATTATATGAAGAAAATAAAAATATAAAAATGTAATGTGTAAGTGGTTTTGAAATGCTTAAACTTCCCAGATTCATAAAAAGAGTAATATTTTTGTATGCTTAATTTTAATAAAAATATTGAAAAATTAGGTTCAACTTAAAATATTTTAGCATTCATAAAATGAAAGTCAATTAAAATTTCCTGTTGTCATAAAGTCTTTTACTATGCAGAACACTCTAGAACATTAAAAACTCATGGTAAAGTCACAATAAAATAGTGACGCATTTTACATTCTGTTCATGAAGATATAGAAGCTCAGAGAAATTAAACAAGTTGCCCAGAGCCAATTCATGGTAACTTAATCAATTTTGTAATTCTGTAATTTACAAAATGACTTTCAAATGCTTTCTAAAATACATCCTTTTCTCTCTCTTTTCCCTTTAAAAAGTTAATGTATGTTTACTTATAAATGGTTTCTAGCCAGGGTTGGTGGCACATACTTGTAATCCCAGCACTTGGGAGGCTAATGTAGGAGGATCATGAGTTCAAGGCCAGTCTGGGTTACATAGCCAGTACCATACCAGTCTGGGACACATAGTAAGAGAAGAAGAAAAAAAAATTTTTCCTAAGTAATCAAGTATAAACAAAATCTTAGTTATTATAAACATTTCTATAGTGGAAGGAAATTAGTCACTGGTTGATTTTTCTTTTGAAAATGCTTTGTCTCCTAAGTAGATGGACTATCCTTAAGCTCAGAGAGATCAATCCATGTGAAATGCCAATTACAAAATACTGCACATAGTAAGTGCTCAGTACTTGCTCGTTGAGCTAATTAAGAAAATGTACATAAAAATAAGCATTTTATTGTATTAGCATTTTATTTCCTTTTCTTTACCTCCTTCAAAAAAGAACTTGAGGAGATATAAAAGGATAGAGCTAAGCTAGTTTTGAGTACAAAAACAAAC
>VMDO01017146.1:0-45766 GCA_007922755.1 Pedetes capensis | reverse complement strand
ATAGGACAGTGGGGCTGTCATGGAGTCCCCAGGATTTACCCAAATAAGCCCTTTCTTGGGAGGAGCAGGTGGTGTTTTGGGGAGAATTCAAACCCACAGTAGGAGGGCTGGGGTTGGAGTCAGGGATGTGGAGGGTCCCTGAGGACCCTTCCTTCCCACTGTGCACTTCCGTTTGGGGCTCAGCTTCCTGCCAGCCTCCTTCCTGGAGAGTTGATACTGACACCTAGAGACCTGACCTGCAGCAGGCAAAGGTGGCTGAGGACAGAGCTACACTCAACAGTGGTGGACAAGAAGGGGCCCGGCAGAGCCACAGTTAGGGACAGAGAAGAGTCCTTGGCCTGGAAGGCTTCAACCAGGACCCTGCTAGGGCTATCTGATCCAGCAGGGACGAAGAGTTTTTTCTTTCCCTCTGCCCTCCCATTCATTCCCCCTCCCTTCCCAGCAGTCTGTGAGGTCACACCCCCCTTCTTTACCAGCTTCTCCCATAGTCTTCATTCTCTTTGGACAGCAAGAGGGAAACCGTATCGGCTTATTTACCAGAAAGTTCAGGGTGGCACCTGCTTCTGTGGCAGTGTAGCCCATGTCTCTGAGACCTGAGTTCCTGCCTCCTCTCCAGCAGCAGGTCTTCTCTCAGAATTGGCTTCATTGCAAGGTGCACAACTAGGTAGGTGGTAGGAACACCCAAGGTGTGTGTTCAGATTCAAATAGGCAGCAAAGATTGCGATCGTTTTCTCTGAGCAAGTAAGAGTTCTGCAATGGAGTTTACTTTGCTCTGATTTGGATGGAGCTCATTCTAGAACCCATATTAATCACGGGGGGACATGATGCTCTGAATGGCTAATGTCAGAGCAAGGAGTACAGTACACCTACACCATGCGGAGGGACAATGGGGGGATTATTGCTAGAAGAAGGAGGATGCTGCATGCTAGAGAGGCAAGCCCCAAATACCCCTCTCTGAAACCGTGGTTTCCCTACTTCTAAGCCCCCCATGATTACCCCTTTTAGATCTGGTCCCTGGCACCAACCCCTGGCATTGATCATGTGGCTAGTGCCCTTAGGACCTGTCCTAACCTGTCTGGGGAGGAATCTGTCAGGTGGTCTGTTTACTGTAAAATTAGTACTGGACACTCTAGGATTCATGAAAAAAAGCTTCTCAGGACTGGAGAGATATATGTATTCCCAACAGAACCCATCTACCTTTTCTGGGTCTGATGTTTGAGGGTAGAAACTCTGAAAGTTACACGACTGTATTTAGAGGAACCTATAAAGACAATACATGGAGAAAAGACTGAGGTTGTCCATGATTTTGCTTTACTTGGTTGTACAATCAACACCCATGGAAGCAGCAGTCAAGAAATCAAAAGACACATTGCTATGGGAAAAGCTGTGGCAAAAGATCTCTTTAGAGTATTGAAAAGTAAAGATGTCACATTGAAGACGAAGGTGCGCCTGACTCATACCATGGTATTTTCAGTTGCATCACATGGTTGTGAAAGCTGGACATTGAATAAGGGAGATGAGAAGAACTGATGCTTTTGAATTGTGGTGCTGGAGACATCTATGGAATATACCATGGACTACCAAAAGAACCAACAGATCTGTCCTAGAAGAAGTGCAACCAGAGTGCTCCTTGGAAGCAAGGATGGCTAGGCTGTATCTTACGTATTTTGGACGTGTAGTCAGGAAGGACCAATCCCTGGACAAAGACATCATGTTTAATAGGAGAGTGGCGGGTCAACAACAAAAAAAAGGAAGACCCTCCACTAGATGAATTGACATAGCAATGGTCTTAAACATAAATAAAATGGTGTGCCTGGCACAGAATCAGGGAGTGTTTCATTCTGCTGTGCATAGGGTCCCTATGAGTCAGACCCAACTGGATGGCACCTAACAACAACAACAACAACAACATAAAGACATTTGAGCAGATCCTGGGCTTCTCACTTAAAGATCTTATCAGGGATTTTACTGGAACTCAGAGCCTTGTTATTCCTCATTACTGGAATTCAAGTTTTCCTTCTTTGGAGTCTAGGGTTAGGCCAAGTGCCATGCCTCAGCAGGCCGGATGCTTTCTGATTTCACTCTCCACGATGCAAGGCTTATTAAAGTGAATTCCAAAGAGATAACAGGAGAGCTCTGGCTGCCACAGGGGCTCAGTGACAACAACACTTCTGTGGCAATGTGGGTGCGTTCCTCAGGTCTTACGCCCTTGAGAATAGGGACCATCTTTCATACTGAAGCATCTTCAGCACCTAAAGCCATTGGGAGGATTGCCTGTAGAACACTTTTCTGGAACCCATGCAAGTTCATGATTTGACGGCAGCCAGTCTGGCCCTCTGCTCTTAGCAGAGCGTCGCCAGTTCTGTATTTGTGGTAGCTCCATTACATAGCCATCCCTTCTGCCTCTTGACGGGCTGCAAGTCATTGGTTATGGCTTGCTTTCTCATGCCTTGTTTAAAAATTAATCTTTTAACTTTGTTTCTGACCATAATAACACTATACATACATCACAGAACTTCAGAAAAACTCAGTGAAGAAAAAAGAAATAATTTAAGAATATTTATGTAATCTTCCATTTCCTGCTAACTTGTGTATGTACTTTTACACATTCAGATCATTCTATATATGTATTTACCTTTTTCATTAAACAATGTGATGTATTTTTCTATGTCATTTTTCTGTATTTTTCATGACGGTGTTGTGTTCCATTGCATTTATATTGTGTTTTAATTTTTTCTTCCAACAAATACTGTAGTGAGAATACTTAGGGATCAATGTTTGTGCAAATACATGGGTATTTTCTTGGGGTGAGTTCTAGAGGTAGAATTGCTAGCTAGATCATAAAGCATGGATACTTTTAAGGCTTTGGGGGGACCATTACTACTAAATTGCTCCTTGCTGCCTGTAGCAACTTCTTAGTTCTTGGTCCAGATACCTAGGCTGGTAGCACCATTGAGCAGCACCTCCATGATCCTGGCGCATGCAGTGGGCACAGGCTGTCAAGAGTCAACCTTGGTAGATGAGACTTCCTGCTACAACGTTCTTTGTTCCTTACCGATGAACTACCTTTAAGGGTCTTTCCCATTGCTTCTTGTTCAAACACTCTTTTAAAAATTGAGGTGAATGGGGGCTTCATCTTGGGACCATGCTTACTGAGCAAAATGAGCTGTTCAGCTTTACCCTGTCGCTCAGCTTTCATTCTGGTGGGTCTCCCAAGGAGGCCGTGCACATCAGGACTCTCCTACAGGACAGCAAGCCCTCCTCTCTCAAGGCCTTGCCACTTGGAACCATTTCATCCATGGGAGTTAGTTCCCCTTGGCAATGGCTTCCTCACCAGGATTGCTACAGGCATTTTCCTGGGAAGTGAGCTAAGGTGTTTCAGCAAGGCAGTTTTTTTTTTTTTAAAAAACCAGAGGTCTGACCATTCTTTGTGGTCTTTCCAGGTGCCAGCTATCATTGGCCAATGAAGGCAATGCTTGCTGGAATGTTCCTGGGCTATCCGTGCAAAAGTCACAGCTGCTCTGGCCAATAGGAACAAGAGCTAATTTGCTCGTAGGGTCCTAATTGGCTGATGGTGCAATTACGTGCCTACTATTTCAGGGCCGTGTTTCTAGCCTCAGCTTGGCAGGCTTTCTTGAGACATCTGGCAACAATGATCAGAATGCCTCTTTTTCCAAGGAGGCTCACAATCGATTCATCTGTGGACTCACAAGGACGGGCTTATTTAGTAGAGCCAACATGTTTCAGAGAAAAGTATATTTTCATTAACCAGCCTCAAAGCAGTAATTATATGTTCAGAGAACACAGTAAAAATTTATCTCTAAATATTTGGCAGTAAAAGGTTGAAGGTGGGGGGTGTGTAGAGTGTGTGTGTGTGTGTGTGTGTGTGTGTGTGTGTGTGTGTGCGCGCGCGCGCGCGCGCACGGTTATCCCCAACATGTTGCATGTGTTTTGAATAAACCCAGCATCTTCCCCTCTAAAAGGAAGCAGGATACACACTCATAGACTTTGAAATTTAATTTTTAGCAACAGGATGTATTTCTAAACTCCACTAACACATCAAAAGGAGAATGTGTAGTTAAAGGCTTTAAAATTATTATCAAAGCAATTGCAAAGCAAATGAGATGCCTTTAATTTCTTTCCTTCCCTGCCTTTAATTTCTTTCCTTCCTTCCCCTTCCCTTCCCTTTCCCCTTCCCTTCCCTTCCACTTCCCCTTCCTTCCTTCCTCTTTCTTTCTTTCTGATGGTGGTGTCTGCACACTGAAAGCCAATCTCCCCCACAGATCAAAAGCGACGGTGGTGTCTTTGCATGAGATTCCGCTGAACTTGGACGCTCCCCCGATCTGATTCACAGTTTATAATCACAGTTATCACAGAACCATTAAAAGCCTATTAACTTGAATTCCCACAATTCCTTGAGGGCAAGGGCAACGAGAGAGCAAAATAACTTTGAATGTAAATGCAACATAACATTCAAAAGGAGAGAATCTCTTTTAATTATGCCAGCAAAGGAAGACGTCTTACGGATGCATCTACCCTAACAGATGGCTAATGAAAGAATGCAACATGAAGTCTTAGGCGTCGGGGAGGTTAGGAACACGATTTCTCCGGGAAGACACTGGTGTAGTGTGGGGAATGCTGTCTAGACCTGTTCTTGGGAGGAAGAGGGCCAGGGGACTTGTGAAAACCAGCAGCTGCTGGTTAGGCTGGCTGGACAAACGCTGCACTGTGGCTGATCCAATCAGCCTGAAAATGCTCAGCCATCTTCGGTGGGAGCGAAAGCCCAACAGACATTCAAGCCATTGTCATGTGAGAAATTTGATTTCATGTTTTTCCACCCTCCGGTGCCTTCACTGACATTTCCCCTAACAATGCTATTATGCGCAGCACCAGTAAGACAGAGCAGTCAATAGGCTGTCTTGTGACTTCAGATAAAATAGGCCGTTCTTATCTCACTGCAGAACAATTAGACGCATCAAATGACTTTTTAAAAAAATCATACCGCAGTGAGCTGCATGCATGCCAAGGATTGAGCCTGTTCCCCGATACCTGAGTTCCTCACAGCGGGGCAGACACCTATGCTTGGGAGGCTGGCTCTAAAGGCTCCCCAATGCATGTGCCCCCCAAATCTGGATTCAGACTTTGCCTTGCTGTCTGTAAAGGAATTGGAATCACCTGCGGAGGGAGCTCGCTCCTCTCCCCCCCTCTCTTCTCTCTCTCTTTCTCCTCTGTCTGAAAAAACTAATTCCAATCAATCCACTCTTACCTTAAATGAGTTCTTCCTGCATGAATTATCCACATTCACAGCCCAGCTTGATCTCATTCCCGCAATGGGTAAAGCAAATGACTCAGTCCAGAGGGATCGGGTTATTGACTGAGTGCTTAATTAGGCGCACAACCCTTGCGTGGTCATCCTTGTACAGTCAGGACGACTGGACCGTGGCACGGCAAAGCCATGAATTTGGTTTGCTCTCAGTTGCCTGAGCCACAGTGGAATCAATGGGGTGGCCATCTAAATTAAACATGAAGACGCCACACCGCAGTCTGTTTACGTAACTGCTCAAAGAAACAGCGTGTGTCTTAGGACACTTCGGGGCACACATTCCCCACTTCCAGGCCTCCGCACGGGGCCCACTGGAAGGGCTTTCAAGCTCCCAAGGGAAAACCTTCCAGGCAAACACCATGCAAACTCACGCTGTAACCTCCAATTTAGGCTTCTGAATGTTTAAAAATCTTAGGACGCTGTCCAGTTAAAGGCAGCAGGCTGGGACCAGGCCTCTGTGTGTCCCCGAGAGTGCGAGGGCACACGTGCAGGAGAACCCTCAAGTCACTGCCCTTCTCTTTCTTTTTCAGTTCTGGGGGCTGAACCCAGGGCCATACGTGTGCTGAGCAAGGGCTCTCCCACTGGGCTGCCCACTCAGTCCCTTTCTTATTTTATTTTCTTATTTTTTGAGACAGGGCCACACTAAGTTGCGTAGGGTACCTCTGGCCCTGAGCTTGATGTCCTCCTGCCTCCGCTGCCCAAATCTCTGGGATTACAGGCCTCACTGTCCTTTCCTTAGAAGTGAGTGGGGAGGTCGGAATATAATAAAAAGCTAAAGTCAAGCCGGGTGCGGTGGCGCACGCCTGTAATCCTAGCAGCTGGGGAGGCAGAGGCAGGAGGATCGCAAGTTGGAGGCCAGAGGCGGTCTGTAACCTAGCGAGACCCTGTCTCAAAAAGTGAAAAAAAATGGGCTGGAGGCGATAGCTCAGTGGTCCAGCACTTGCAAAGAGTGCAAGTGTGAGGCCCTGGGCTCCACCCCCAGTAAGTGGAGAAGGGACAATTTGGGGAGGGCAAAAGAAGGAGGGAGGGATCTAGCAAAAGGAGGAAATCCTGGGAGAGGAGAGGGCGGAGAGGAGGAACAAGGAGGAGTGAGGAATGGGGGAGGGGGCGACCTCAGGGTGAATAGCCCAACTTTAATAGTCCTGGAAAGAATTATAATAACACCAATAATACCAAAAAAAGAATGGTAATAATACGGATGGGCTAGAAAATTCAGATAATAGCACTGACAATGTAAAAAGATAGTTCACTACAGAAAAAGTTTCGATCTGAAACATAATCGGGATCCAAGGATAGATAGAAAAATATTCTCACAAAAAGACAAGCAAATGAAAGAGAGGTGTTTGGTTGGGGGGACGGGGGGAGGAAATGCACAAGAGGGTAAGGGAGAAGTTATCTGTGCAATATACAACTAAAGGCATATAGGGAAATGTCACAATGAAATGCATGTCAGAATGAAACACACTAAGTTGTACATTAAAATTTTCCAATGGGGGAAAAAAAAGAAGTGAGGAAAGGTTGAAGACAGAGATGGCCAAGGCGTGGCCCTTGGCTCTGTAAAATGGCACTTCTCAAACAGGAACACACATGGGGGTCGCCTAGGAATCTCCCTAACATGCATGTTCTGGTCTAGAAGGCTGGGAGGGGCCTGAGGGTGTACATTTCTTTTTTTTTTTTTTTTCCTTTTCTTTGTGGTACTAAGGGGCTGCACCCCCAGCCCTTTTTTTTTCTTTACTTTTTGAGACATGGTCTCACTAAGTTATGCAGACTTCCTCTGGTCTCCAACTTGCGATCCTCCTGACTCCACCTCCCAAGCCGCTGGGATTACAGGCGTGCGCCATTTCTGATGAACTCTTAGGCAGTACTGGTGCTGCTGGTACCAGCCGCACAACAGAAGAGGGGAGGCTCTGTGGGAGGGTCCCCCGCGTCCCAGCCAGCACAAATAGCAGAGAGGGGGAGGGGGAAAAAAGACAGCTGATATTGTGGTGACCTGAGCCTGGGAGACAGAGAGGAGGCTGAGAGTCACAGAAGGGGAACAGCCATGGGTGTGTCTGGACCGGCTTCGTGGCCCCCTCTGCCTCTTCTCCATTTCTGCTTCCTGAGAGACATAAGCAGCTGGCTCTGGTGCAGAAGGCAACCTGATAAGACCTAGCGCCCGTGGCTATTTCCTGCCTGCCTTGTGAGGCAAGCCCTCCAGGCAAAAGCGCCCTGGAATGCCAAGAAAGAACAAAGGCAAGAAAGGACAAATTCGTGGTCATCCACACAATTAACTGAGTTGATGAACCCCCACGTCCCTGCAGAGTTGGAGAGAGCGAGGCCGAGAGAGAGCCGGGACTCAGCCCAAGTCTGTCATTTATGACTTTGTCTTCTTATTATCTTTGTAACAAGGCTCTTTTATTAGCTGGCCATTTCCTGCCAAGTTGATGAACTCTCCATTATGTTTTATGGTACAAAATAAGAGGCCTGGGGAGGCTTTAAAAAGACCTCTTCTTCATTGAGGGACCCTGCCTCCCTGCCCCTCTTCCTCTCTGTGGGATGGAAATGAACTTTTTGCTCTGTTCCAAGACACTGATTATTTTCTCTTTAGCTGGCAAATAGATACTTATGTTGTTGGTTTGCTTTACGATTCTGGAGGCTGGAGTTTTCCGACTTGGAGCTCTCTGTTTTCAATCACACATGTAATTACTGCTGCCTTCTATTCGCGTTTTTGGGGGACTGTCCCACTCAAGCTACGAGGACAAAAGCATCTGTCTTTCCGGGGAGTGAAACAGTAGCCTAATGTTGTTGTTGTTGTTGTTGTTGTTGGGTGCCATGGAGTCATGTCTGACTCATAGCGGCCCTCATAGGGTTTTCAATGGCTGACTGTTTCGGGATTGCCTTGGGAGTGGGTTGCCATGTCCTTCTCCCGTTTTTGTGGTGCTGGGAATCGAACTCCGGACCTCAGAGACTGCAGAGTGGCGCCTACCAACTGAGCTAAATCCTAGCCTAATACTTTCATGCAAACCCCTGAAAACACTACAACAGGAAGGGGTTGTAGGTAGAAACTCCAACAGTTAGAGAGGCAGGAATCAAAGCAGATATTTCCACCTGGCTTTTCTCAGAATCTAGAGAAAGAATAAACTCAACCCCATACCAGCTGCATTTTACGGTGAATCTTATTTCTCATCCTGCAAGAAGAAAGATGCTTCCTCTCCAAAAGCCAAAGCTTTGTGTTCTATCATTGTTGTTGTTGTTGTTGTTGTTGTCACCTGTCCCCTGCATCTCTGAGATCTCTATGTCCTGCTGATGTTTGCCAGCTGGTTAAGGTCACAAAGGGCATGTGGACTGCTGGCTGTTCTTGTGACTGCCTGGATGACCTGCCTCTTTGCTTTTCCCTCCAGCTTCTGGTCTGAACCATGCTCTTGTCCACAGCATCAAAGCCACCCTGGCCTCTTTTTACTTTCGTAATTGAACCAAGCTCCCCCCAACATCAGGCTCCTAGCAGGCTGTCCACCTGCCTCCGATTGCCCTCCATCTTCCCTGGGCTCACTGAGGTCACTCTTCATTGCTTCTTCACCTTTCAGATTCATTCAGGTTCCCCTGCCACATGCTCCGGGGACACCCGTACCTCTCACAATTATAACCGGTTAGTTTGATCCCCAGCATCGCAAAATGAGAGAAGGACATGGCAATCCACCCCTGAAGCAATCCTGAAGCGGTCAGTCATTGGAAACCATAGGAGGGTCGCTAGGAGTTGGACTTGACTCAATGACGCCTAACAACAAAGCAAACCTATGTAGTAACGTCTGCTCCCCACCCCATGGCTGGCCTCATGAGGGCAATGGCTGTATCCCGGTTGCTCACCACTGCTTCAAGTACAACTTGCTAGATCCCGGCACTTCTTGGGGTGACCAATTCTCCAAGTAATTAATTAACCAAACTTTTCTAGAAAGTTTTAAAAAGTGTATAGCAATTCACACTTCAGCCAGGACATCAAAAATTCAGTCATTACAAAGACAATGTCATATAACATTTGAATTCTGGGTGTCATGCTGGTTGGCAGAGCCAAGAGTTTTTATAAATGTTACAGCGAATTTCTGCCTTTCTATTTAGTCAACTTTCTAGTTGGTTGACTTCTCTTTCTTACCTTTCACTTAGTCTCACTTGTCTTGATCTAGGAAGTGTTCTCTTGAGTAGGAGAGAGAGCTGCAGTTAATTTTCCAGAGAGTTTGCAATATAGAGTTAAAGAAAATATGTGCTTCAAATTACCAATGCCTAAGTACTTTCCAAGCTGGCATGAATATGGGCTATGTCCATTACAGTTTCCATTGGTATCATGTGAACCAGCTGTCACAATAAAGTAAGGGCTAACAAGCTACCTCTATTTGCAGAAAGAATCCAGAGTAACCCTTGCAGGCTGAAATCCAAATGTGCTCTAGAGTTCAGATAGATGAGAAATTCTCAGGTAGTCAACAGTTTGCATGCAAATGGATTGGCTTTCCCCAAGAGCTTGTTTAATTGTCCAGGATTTGTGGGCATGAACTAATGATGAAATTCCCATTTGGTAGAGCGACAAATTGTAGCATGCCCATATAAGTGGAATCTGAGTGTTTGTGGGTATACCCACAGGATGGGCATGAACACGCGTGTGGAAACAATCCTACATAGCAGTGACAATTCTGCCATTTTCCCACAAAAGACAGAGGATCGCTAACTAAAACAAAGAATGGCATATGTACTGGAAATTCATGAAAAGAGATGGGCACATCTACCTTTCATAGAATCTTTAACACTTTGGACATAAAAGATCTAAAGTTCCAAGCATGCAAATACTACTGTGTGAAAAAATGCATTGAACAAAACAATTTGCTATAAATGTTCAATGAAAATAACTTATTTAGTTAGTCATTTGAGGCACTAGTCATTGGAGGTATGCTAAAGTGATGATTTTCTGCTTAGTAAGAGGTGATTTGGGGTGATTGCTCTATGTCTGGGTCAGAGCCTTGCCCAGACACCACGTGGGTATCGGGAACCCACAGGACCGGGTTGGTGTAATGGCCAGAGTTGCCAAAGAAGGAATTCGGGAGACCTTCTACAGGAAACAGGAAGGGAAGGTTTATTGGGTTACTCTCCAATTGGGGTGCAACCAGCAAGCAGCCCCTGACAAGTGCTAGAGTGCTGACTCTAAGCCTGAGTGCTGGAACAGCTCAGCTTTAAAGGCACAGCTACAGCTGCTGGTATTCCTCTGGGCTGGAGGTCAGTTGGTCTTGACTCTCACAGCTCGCCTTCTCTGCCTCCCTCCTTCCCAAGGATGGGAGGAATTGGGAGGCTCTTTGTGTCTTGATTGTAGCCTTGGGCGCTTCGGCGCTTCGGGGGCCCCTGGTCTTGATGCGTCAGCTTGCTTGGAGATCTTCCGCTGGAATAGGGAGCGCTGGTCGAGGTGATGGGGTCCAGGTAGCAGTTGAGGGACAGAGAATGGTGGTAGATTGAAGGGGGTCCAGGATTCCTGTTTATATAGGGTCCCGGAGGGGGGTGCGTGCTGGGATTAGCCAATCAGAGCACACATCTGGCAGGTACAGCAGGTAAACTGTCATACCTGCCAGGTAGGGGCAGTTATTTAACTGGGACGCCAAGGATAGCCAATCAGGATTAAGGTAGTTGAGGCTGGTCAAGCTGGTCAGGCATCTTCTTTGCTCACTCAATGGGAGGGGTAGGTGTGAGTGAGTGAGATGTGGCCCTGAGGTCACCTAGGGGTCAGTCCCTCAGGGTAATGTGAGGGACCCTAGTTATGGGGTAGATTTAAAAAATTTCCAACAGCTCTAGTGCTGTCTGAAAACAGTGCTGGCCTGCAGTGTATATGCACTAACATTTGTGGAAGGAGTGATTAAGCCTGCCATGCACTTGGATTGTCCTTGCAGACATTCTGCAGCAGGTTGTTGGGGACAGCTACTTTCTGAGCAGGGCCCTGCCTGCGCAAAGCCATGAAGCAGGACCGAGCTCCATCCTTCAGGATTCTAAGCTCCTGTGGCTTGAGTACACTTAGCGCATGGTGGGGCATAAGGTGTCGCCCAGTAATTCAATCCCCTGAAAATCATAACATCAACAATGGGCAGGCCTATCCCAACCTGTGACCGAGAAACCCTAGCTGAAGAAAATTTGAATTTCATTCTCCTGGCCAAATTCTCTTTATTTGGTTTTGATTGTCTTGGACAAATTTGTTAGGATTTTTAATAATCGTTCAAAAGGAGAAAATTGGACTACACCTTGGTAGTTGTTCGTGTACATTGTTTAACAGTTGCTGTTGTTAGGTGCCGTCGAGTCGGTATCTGACTCATAGCGACCCTCATAGGGTTTTCAATGGCTGACCTTATTGGGATTGCCTAGGGAGTGGATTGCCAGGTCCTTCTCCTATTTTGGGGGTGCTGGGAATTGAACTCGGGACCTCAGAGACTGCAGCGCAGCGCTCTACCAACTGAGCTAAATCCCAGCCTGTTGTTTAACAGAGCATGGACTAAACACAAAGGAGATGCACAATATATTTAAAACTGAGGTTTCGTTCTAAAAGATGTTCTGCCTCATTGGTGGAGACGAAGCGAATGCCCGTGGACAACTGTGTTGGAAATGGCACTGCTCTTAGGTTTTGAAGTTCTAGGTCACTGGCTGCCTCCCCCATACTGACTCTACCTTTGACCGCGGGGTACAAGAGAAGCAGCACCTGCCTTGTCCCATCCTCTTTACCTGTGGGACTCTGTCCTGCTCTGCTTCCCCTGGTGAGGGCCCTGGAGTAGCACAGGATGTCAATCAGTTGGCCCCTGTTCTACAAGAGCTCACTATAGAGGGGTCTGTGGCTAAGCTGGGGGCATTTAAATGGGTCGTGCGTTATGCAGATTATAGAGAGGGAATTAAAAGGAAGCCTCTTGTACAGCCACTGTCCAGCAATCTAACAAAGTCAAGGAATTGTGATAGAGCAAACCCTATCTGATGCTGGCATTGAACTTGGCCTCAATATATCTGGGTTCCAGTTTGGGCTCTGCCACATATGAGCTGTGTGACGGTGGGCGAGTCACTTCACTTCTCTGGGACTCCATTTCCTCCTCTTTGATTCCTGGTACCTGTTTTAGTTTCAATCAGTGCCCCAGCAGAGAGGACTGATGGCACACCCCAAGACAGAAGAAAGTTGAATGGGGCTCTTCTGTCCGAGTTGAGGGTAGAGTAGCAGGAACTGACCCAGGAAGGCACACCTCTCAGGACCAGCAAGAACAAGAGGTCCCCCTCTAGGGCAATGGGGCAAGGCGAGGGCTCTGTTCACAGGGGCTGGGGCTGTGGGGCAGAGGCTGGTCAAAAGCAGCTGTGGGTACAGACAGAGGAGTTCAGCTCCTTCCCAGTTATGACCCCCTGGGGACGGTGCCTGGATATCCACAGCCTGGCCAGCTGGAATATGAGAGCCTATTGCACACACCTCTTCCCAACTCTATGATCAATGGCATTCGTAGCTTGAAATCCACCATATAGGAAGTGGGTGCACCATAGAAACTGATGAACACCTCTAATCAGGCAGATTTCACCCCTGGAGATCTAGTGGTTAACCACTACTAGCACAGCACTGCCTTGGCCCATCTCCTGCCTTCCAATTCCCATGGGTATTTCCTATTGGGCAAATCCAACTAGAGCCAAGGGGTAAGGCAATAGGTGATATAGACTTTGAAGGTCCCACTCCAGGGTACAGGACAGGGTATGAATGGGTAGAAAATGAATTGGGGATGACGGGGCAGTATACATGCAAGGAAAATAACCAGCATGTCCCTTAGGGTCCATGGAAGTTATTGAAAACAATGAACAAAAAAGTGCTTAGTAGACACTGAAGTGCTTTTCAGATGTATCCTTGTTGTTAGGTACCGCCGAGTCGGTATGCGACTCACAGAGACCCTACGTACAACAGGCGAAACACTATTGTCAGTCTTTCTCTGCTGTTCATAGGGTTTTCAACTGTGGGTTGATTTCTGGGAGTGGGTTGCCAGGTCCTTCTCCCAAGCCTACAACACCTGGTGTTCCCAGGCAGTATCCCATCCAAGTACTAACCAGACCTGACCCTGCTTAGCTTCTGAGATCTGATGGGATCGGATGCCACAGGGCTACAGCTGCAGGCAGATGTATCCTTAGCATTTACAAAGTATTTTTTAGGGTCCCATGTCACCATGCTGTTGAGAAGTAGGCAGCATGCTCTGTCCTCTTCTGCTGGTCTGCCTAACTGGGGCCATGTGGGGTGGAGAGAGGCTTATTCTCACTAGAAATTCAGGGAAATTCAAATGCAAGATCAGAGAGCCCCTGGGATCTTTGATGTTGGTTCTGTCTCTTCCATGGCAATAGAACTTTCAGTTGGACAATGGCCCCCCAGCACAAAGTTGATTTTGTCAGGCCCTTTGCAGCAAGGTGTGGTCACGTGGCTTAAGTCCTGGCCTCTGGAAATAAGTATTGTGTAACAGTTGCCTGGGCTGGGATTTAGCTCAGTTGATAGAGTGCTGTGCTGCAGTCTCTGAAGTCCTGAGTTCAATTCCCAGCACCACAAAAATGGGAGAAGGACCTGGCAATCCACTCCCTAGGCAATCCTGAAACAGTCAGCCATTGAAAACCCTATGAGGGTCGCTATGAGTTGGATACCGACTTGATGGCACCTAACAATAACAACAACAACAACAGTTGCCTGGAACTTTTCTGAGAAGGAAGTGGCTGAGCCAACAACAAATGTATGTCAGGAACCAAGGGGCAGGGATTGGGGAAATACACAGACCCACACTCTCCCCTCTTCGTCCTGTCCTCCACTGTCCTGCGCAGAACCAGATGCTGCACGTGGGGCCAGGAGACCACACCTGCCTCCTGAGGCTGATGGAACAGTGACAGCCAGGAGAGAGCCCAGTCTGTGCAAACTCTGCAGGGCAGAGGTACCATATCAAGCCTGGACTCGACCCCTGGACAGAGAGAGAATCAATGGGTATTGTGTATAAGCTTCTGTTGTTGGGGGTTTCCTGACCCCAGGACACTTGATCGGCATCTACACAGGAAGTCTTGGCCAGGCCGTGGGCTGCAGGACTCTCAGGCTTCGGCTGGAGTGACATTTGCCCAGTGCCCTACAGAGCAGGCAGTAGCATCTGGCGGAGCTGAAGAGCTACCGCATCCGCCATCCTAGTTTGTCAGCAGGCAGCGGCATCCCATGAAAGGTTTGTGACGTCTATGGCAGGATTGGGGCTAGGATTTAGCTCAGTTGGTAGAGCACAGTGCTGCAGTCTCTGAGGTCCCGAGTTCAATTCCCAGCACTGCAAAAATGGGAGAAGGACCTGGCAATCCACTCCCATGGCAATCCTGAAACAGTCAGCCATTGAAAACCCTATGAGGGTCGATATGAGTCGGATACCAACTCGACGGCACCTGACAACAACAACAATGGCAAGATTGTCTATCTGGGCCTGGCAGGGTGGCCCCCAGCCCCTGAAAAGTCCACTCTCCGCTGTCTCCTCCTCCACCCTTAGCATGGGGCTTTTGGGTCACAGCTGCAGGACTGACACCTCTGGCATTAAGCCCTGCTGTGCCCTTCTGAACCGTCAGTGCTCACAGAGGATAAGGTCCCTTGTCACCACCATGGCAAAGCTTGTTAGAACCCAGGGAGATGATTTGGGGAGAAACAGGTCGAGGACAGAATTTCTTAGCAAACAAGAGAGCCGGACAGAGTCTCCTGGAATGTTCGCTCTTAACTTCACATGAGATGACCAAGAGGGTCAAGCAGACAGGGTTCAACAAGGGAGAAAGGCAAGGAGAAAGTGCGCTACCCGGCGGGAGTGAGGCAGGCCAAGGGAGAAGGCCAGATGTCAGGACTCGCAGCCTCATTGAGGCGCGGTGGCTCTTGGAAAGGATCCTGAGCCCTGCAGCTGCCCCAGGACTTTGGCTTCACTTCTGGTGCCCCATCCATTGGCTGTGTGACCTTTGTTTCCTTATTTGTGAATGTTAAGGGTTATGCAGAATAAACAAAGCCATGGGAAAGTTTTAGTCTAGCACAGCATCTTTTTTATTGCGGTACTGGGGGTTGAACCCAGGGCCTCGCACGTGCATGCTCTGCAAGTACTGGACCACTGAGCTGCACCCCCAGCCCATTTTGTTCCTTTTTTTTGAGACAGGGTCTCGCTAAATTACGCAGACTGCCTCCGATCTCGAACTTGCGATCCTCCTGCCTCTGCCTCCCAAGCCACTGGGATTACAGGCTTGCGCCACCGCACCTGGCTAGCATAGCATCTTCATGTGATAATTATCAACGCGTGTTACTTCCCTGAGGCCTCCATGCTGTGCCAGGCAAGTGAGATGGCACGGGTGTGTGTTCCACGGTTGGAGCTGAACTGGGGCCCAGAGACAGCTACAGAAGAAGGTTGTGGTCAGCGTGAAAATTCAAATGCAAAAAATCCTGGTGCTGCAGCATTGCTGATGTGGACAAGGTCACCCCAGCCCAGGGTTTAATTTACTTCTCTGATATCTAAGAACTTGGGACAGATGGTTACTGTGGAGACATCAGGTCAAATAGAACTGGTTCCAGGATTCAGAGGTTGCAAAATGTTTGCCGCTACCCCAGGCTGATCCTGTCCCCACCTGTCTGACCTATTCTTGGGGCTTCTTCCGCTGGGACCCCGTGGCTCTCTGCCTCATTCTTTATGGAGCCTCAGCTGCAAGGAACAAGGAGCAGGAATCCTCAGGGGGCCGAAGACTCCCCCACCCATTGTGATGGCACGCTGTCATTCCATGACAACAGCGGGCACTACCAACTTCCCCTTCTGGTGGAGGCTCAGAAGAAAAGATCGGGAGCAAGGAAAAGCGGGAGGAGAAGGAGGAGGAGGGTTCTCCAGATGTCTAGAGCTTCTGAAGCCATGGAGGGGTGAGCGAGTCAACCTTAGCCACCCTCGGCTTCCTGGAGAGAATGGCCAAAGGGAGGCGTTTCAAGCCCTCTTTAGACAAGGATGGAAGATGGGTAAGAAAGACCGCATCCTCTAGAAGCTTTTTCACCCCACAGGGCTGTGATCTAGGGCACAACACAGAGTTCAGATCCCCTTCCGATACCTACCACAGCATGACCTTTCCTCTGGCCTCAGACCTGCCAGTGAGGACCTGCCATCTGTGAGTGGGACCTCAGCACTCTCGGGAGGATTGAATGCATTAATGCATGTGAAATGCCCGGCACACTGGGACCTCGCAGATGCCCACTGGGCAGCAACTGATGCCTGCTCTACTTTTTCTCTTTCCATAACATCTACCTTCTGCCATAGTATATACCCTACTAGACTATGCGCATTGTCTGTCTCCCCTTCCTAGAACACAAGTTCCATGAGGCCGGGGCCCTTTATCTTTTGTTACTCACTGATGTTCCCCTAGTCTAGAGTAGAATCTGGTGCACAGGACACACTCAATAAATATTTGTTGAAGGAATTAATATTACACTCTTGTTATTAGGTGCTGTTGAGTCAGTGTCCAACTCATAGTGACCCTGTGCACAACAGACAGAACAGTATTGTCAGTGCTTCTCTGCTGTTCATGGGGCTTTCGATGGCTGATTGTTTTTTGGGAGTGGGCTGCCAGGTCCTTCTCCCAAGCCTACAGCACCTGATGTTGCCAGGTGGTCTCCCATCCAAGTATTAACCAGGCCCCCACCCTGCGTAGCTTCTGAGATCTGACGGGATCGGACAACACAGTGGTATGGCTGCAGGATACACGATGCTAGAAACCTCTGAACAAATTCTTATTGGCTAGTCATCTGATTCCCTTCCCACCAGATGATGAAATGGACAGAGTTCTTCATTTACCCATCTTGCTCACTGGGAAACTTTTCCTTCCTAGCTTCATGCCCTTTCCCAGTCTCCCTCCCCACCTTTTAAATTAAGAGATTGGGCCACTTGATGTTACTCAGGCTGGCCCCAAGTTCCTGGCTCATGCGATCCTTCTGCATGACCCCTCGGTCTTGAGATCCCGTACAAAGCCCAGCAAGTGTATCACTGTTCTACCATCCTCAAGGAACATTCAGGTCCTTCCTAAAGGTGAGGTCTCAAGCTTTGCCGGCCCAAGTCCTTCTCTGATTTTCTCTTCAACATGCACTGACAGATATTTTCCATTTCTAATTCTACAACTCCTTCACAGAAGGAATGTCTGGAGGAATAACAGCGGCAGACCGTTGCCTGCCTCCTCGGCCATGCTCACAGAGGCAGAATCTGAAAAATCCTAGCGTTCACCTATTTCAGGGCAGCAATAGGCACAAAACAGAGAAATTTTTGTTTAAAAGGAAAAAGAAAAATGGGAAAGCTTCTGGCAAATTCGAGTCTTTAGACTTTTAAAAAACTGATTGTGCTCACTTGGATATAATCTTGGACTAAGACTAAGGAGCTTGGTCTAATCCTGGTTTCCTTACCTTGTAAAATGGGAGCATAATGTACCATGATTGGGGTTATGGTGGGGCTTAATAGGATAATGCATTCAGAAGGGCTCAATATAAAGCAGGCACATACACTAACTACTCCACAGTTTCTACAACTGTAATATATGTATGTCTTATACACGTGTATGTGCACACACACGAAACACGTACACCCTACTTCATTCCACTAAGATTGAAAGTAATGTATGGAAAGTATATAAAATAAAATTGTTGTTGTTATTAGGTGCTGTCTAGTCGGTATCCGACTCATAGCGACCCTCATAGGGTTTTCAATGGCTGACTGTTTCGGGATTGCCTTGGGAGTGGATTGCCAGGGCCTTCTCCCATTTTTGCAGTGCTGGGAATTGAACTCGGACCTCAGAGACTGCAGCGCAGTGCTCTACCCACTGAGCTAAATCCCAGCCTATACAATAAAATAGTGAAGTATAAAAAAGATTTATAGCCAGTTAAAATGTATGTTAGAATAAGAGGCTGAGACTGGGAAAAAAATTGACTCTGAGTTCCTTGACAGCCAAACTAAAACAGGAAATAGTGTCAACTACATAATACTAATTGCCCACAAGGAGGAAAATACGCTTCTCTGATTAAGGAGCTTCCTCTCTATCACTTCCATATCAGTTGGGATTTTATTTGAGTGAATATTATAAAAGACTGACTACACTGTCTTAACCAGGTCGGGAGTCATATTTCCCAAGTAACAATAAAATATAGAAGCAGGCAGTGCAGGGCTTGGACAGCTGCCCCAGAGTCTTTAGACATCCAGGTTCTTTTCAGCTTTCTGTAACACCATCCATAGTGCAGCACTAGTCCATCTCTAGGCAGTGAGTCCACAACGCAGACAGGCAAATAAAGGGAAGACCAAGGGATGACAAGACAGAAGGCACCTGTCCATTAAGGTGACCCCTTTTCATCAGGAAAACAATGGCTTTCCCAGGAGCCTTGCCTTGCAGGCTTGTGCTTGTGGTTCACTGGGTCACATGACCAATTTAGCGGCAAGAGAGTCAGGGAGGTATTTTTAAACTAATCATATGGGCATTTCAAACGATTTTCAAATTCTTTCGTAAGACAGAAAGTGAAAATCACATGTCATAGGTAGAAGGTTTGTTTCATACTCCAGTCGCAAGCCCAGGGGTGCAGCTGGTGCCTAAGGTTTTCAGATGGAAGAGCCTGTACCCTCAAGTTTGACTCGAGCCTTTGGCATGAATCCTTCCTGTTATCAGCACCAAAGAGCATAAAAAGAATAGTGCTGATCACGAAGTTTCCCAAAGTAACTGTAGATGAGTAGCGAAAATTAAAGAAACTGTTGGCTTTGAGTCAGCAGCAACCCGTTTGGGAGGACAGTAATTGCCCCATTAGAGGTGACAGTCATTTTGCAGTTGACCTTGCTGGTTGTAATCTGGCTGTTACCAGGCAGGAAAGGCTTTATCCACACACTTTCACTTTCCTATTTAATATTTCAGTCATTGAGTGATTGAATGCAGCAAAAATTTCACCGCCGACTAGTTAAAAAGCTATATTTCACGGTTACAATATCTAACAGAAGGGTTTATTTCACAGCTATCATGTTATAGCCATTAAATATATATTTTAAAAGAGTGAAATTAAAATGCTAGAGTCATTTTTTTTTACAGTGACTTAGTCCAAAGACTTGCAGAATACAAATGAACTCAAGTCGGCTGTCATTTACCTGGTGTGAGACGTCATTCCTGGGGCCAGGACAGCCTGGACACCAGCCCGATTTCCCATAGCTTCCATCAGAGGGCAGCAGGACGGTGGGGATGACTTGAAGACCCTTTGTGTTATTTCCATTTGCCTTTGAAAGGAATTATGCAAAGCACTTTGCAATATAATACAGAGTGGATTATGAATATACATAAGTTGATGAAAGTTTTCTAGGGCATATTGTCATATTGTTGTTGTTGTTGTTGGGTGTCATCCAGTCATGTCCAACTCATGGAGACCCTTACAGGGTTTTCAATGGCTGATTGTTTTGGGATTGTCTCAGGAGTGGATTGCCACATCCTTCTCCCATTTTTGTGGTGCTGGGAATCAAACCCGGGACCTCCGAGACTGCAGAGCAGCACTCTATCAACTGAGCTAAATCCCAGCCCCATTGTCGTATTAGTTAGCATTTATGTGGCTGTGACCTATTGGAATAACTTAAGGGAGGAAAGATTGACTTGGCTCATGGTTCAGAGGGTTTCAGGCCACACTGATGGAGAAGGTGTGGTGGAGCAGCAGCCGGAGCGAGCAGTGGTGGCCCCTCACATCACGGTGGATGGGAGCAGAGGGGGAGTTTACTGGGGCCGGGGGCCAGGTCAAACCTCCAAAGCCCCAGCCCACCATGACCTACTTCTGCCAGCTAGGTCCCACTTCCTAAAGTCCCACAGCCTTCCAAAATAGTGCCATGAACCTTGGGTCCATTGTATACTCAAATCATAACAATCTTTCCGTGAGAGAAGCAAAGTACAAACCAGCATATATGATACAAGCCATGTCTTATAAAGCAGTACCAGTCTCCTTCCAATATATACCTGTTTGTATGTGATCACATAGGCACTCAGGTGTAAGCATTGTTATCTGGGCTGGCAGTGGTGGTCACAAGACGAGAGGGAGGAGGCAATCAAAAGCTACTGATAAATAAAAGTTACTGATACTCAGGAAACATCATATTACCAGTGGGATTTCTAAAAATTATCAATAGCTTTTCATTATCTTACTATCAATGACATATCATGTATGTAAAATTACCCACATATATGGTTATCCATTGGTATAGGGATGTATCAAAGGACAGTCTCTAAAGAAGTAAGAGGAAAGGGCGGTAGGATTTCAGGAACATTATACTTCTTGTGGTTTTGTTGTTGTTAGATGCCGTCGAGTCGGTATCCAACTCATAGTGACACTACGTAAAACAGATGAAACTGCTCCTCTGCTATTCATAGGGTTTTCAATGGCGGATTGATTTTTGGGAGTGGGTTGCTGGGTCCGTCTCCCAAGCCTACAGCACCTGGTATTCCCAGGTGGTCTCCCATCCAAGTACTAACCAGGCCTGACCCTGCTTAGCTTCCAAGATCTGAAGGAATCAGATGCCACAGAGCTATGGCTGCAGGCTTATACTTCTTATGTTTGTATTATTTGAGTTTTTAAAACTAGGAATATATTATTACAACTCTCATCAGAAACAAACACATTTCTCTTTGTTGTGAAAGACAACGTAACACACACACGTAGTTGGAAGAAACACTTAAATAACACAAAGGGGTAGTTAGTGAAAAGAAAGTCAGTGGAAGTTCCTTCTTCGCTGGTGCCTCTCCTCGGAGGGTCCTGTGGCCGGTCTCCCATGAGCGTCTGCACACATAAAGAGATGTGGGCTAGTGTGGTGGTTTCACAGCCCTTGATCCCCATTTCCTTTCTCCCCACTGCATGGGCAGCTATTCAACTATGCTTAATGGGAGTTCTTTTAGTTCAGTGTGTTCTTGTGAATTACCTATTGTTTTGTCTGCCTGGATTCTTTATTCACATAAATAGTGCTGGTGATGGATCTCTTTCTGTTTCTTTCTCCCGCTCTGCGCTGCATTTAAAAGATCTACCTGTTGCTATGTGTCTTCTAGCTTGTCATGGCTGCAGAGAATGCCCCCCGCATACATAATATTTATTATATAATCTCCTAGCCTGTTTTGCACAAATGGTAACCTACTAAACACGCTCTTGTACGGACACGAATCAAACCCCCCTGAATGCACAGTGACTTGACAGGGAATGGAGAGAATGGCAGAGGTGGCCAATATCATCATAGTCCCAAAGGGGAGGAAGAAGGACTGGCCTAAGGCAATGACAGTGAGTTTAGGGACAAGGAATGGGACAACTGTGAGCAAAAATAGAACCTGTCAACACTTAATGACCACTATCTGGGAGTGTGCACCTCCTCTTTTAACCGAATCTACCCTGCAGGTAGGTCTTATTCCCATTTCACAGATAAGGAAGCTGAGGCTTGGAAAAGTTGTCTCTTACTTAAGGTTCACCAGCAGGAGAGAGAGAGAGCTGGGCATGGACTCAGGACTTCTGAATCTATGGTCTTGACCTTCCCACATGGGAGGCTTCTTTCCCCTTTGAGGGAATTGTCACCAAGAGTCGGGTCTTATCTATTGCTGGTTTTAGTTTCTACCCATTTCTCCTCCTAGAAATCCCTATCCTTTCACCATATCTCTTCAATCGCAATACTGAGCAAATAACGCCAGAAGCTGGACTTTATGCAGAAGAATGTGGCATAAGGACTGGAGGAAGACTCATTAACAACCTGCATTATGTAGATGACACAACTTTTCTTGCTGAAACAAGAGGATTTGAAACATTTACTGATGAAGACCAAAGAGCACAGCCTTCAGTATGGATTGTGCCTCAACATCAACAAAACAAAAATCCTTACAACTGGGTCAGTGAGCAACTTCATAATAAAAGAGAAAACATTGAGGCTGTCCAAAATTTTGTTTTACTTGGTTCTACAATCAACACCCATGGAAGCAGCAGTCAAGAAATCAAAAGATGCATTACATTGGGAAAAGCTGTTGTAAAACATCTCTTCAAAGTGTTGAAAAGTAAAGTAAGGTAAAGACGGCACATTGAAGGTGAAGGTGAGCCTGACTCATGCCATGGTATTTTCAGTCACATCATGCGGTTGTGAAAGCCTGCAGCCATAGCCCTGTGGCATCCGATCCCATCAGATCTCAGAAGTTAAGCAGGGTCAGACATGGTTAGTACTTGGATGGGTGACCACCTGGGAACACTAGCTGCTGTAGGCTTGGGAGAAGAACCTGGCAACACACTCCCCCCAAACAACCAATCATTGAAAACCCTATGAATGGCAGAGAAGCAGCAACAATAGTGCTTCACCTATTGTACATGGGGTCGCTATGAGTCAGATACCGACTTGAAGACACCTAACAACAACAACAACAACCTAGTTGTGAAAGCTGGATGTTGACTAAGGGAGACAGGAGAAGAACTGATGCCTCTGAATTAGGGTGCTGGAGATGAATATTTAATATACCATAGACTGCCAAAAGAACCAACAGATCCATCCTGGAAGAAGTGTAACTAGAGTGCTCCTTCGAAGCAAGGATGGCTAGACTATGTCTAATGTATTTTGGACACGTAGTCAGGAGGGAACCAGTTCCGGGAGAAGGACATCATGTTTGGGAGGGTGACAGATCAAGTAAAGAAAGGAAGACCCTCAACTAGGTGGATTGACACTGTTTTCAACAATGGGCTTAAACGCAGAAAAGATCATGTGCCTGGCACAGAGTCGGGGATTTTTTCATTCTCTTCTACATAAAGTCATTATGAGTCAGACTCCATTTGACTGCACCTAACAACAATGGGCTGGGATTTAGTTCAGTTGGTAGAGCGCTGCTCTGCAGTCTCTGAGGTCCCAAGTTTGAGTCCCAGCACCGCAAAAATGGGAGAAGGATGTGGCAATCCACTCCTGAGGCAATCCCAAAACAGTCAGCCATTGAAAACCCTACTGAGGGTTGCTCTGAGTCAGACATGACTAGATGGCACCTAACAACAACAACAACAGAAATCCCTAATTCAAAGCTTACTTTGTGGGTGTGGCTTTTAAGAGGTGTCATTTAAATAAAATTGGGGTGATCTCCTGTGGCCATCTAGGGCCAGCTGCACCTGCTTTCAGGAATGAAGGACACACAATTATGACTGCTGGGGCGTGGCCCTCACTGTCTATTCCAGGGGTCCTGAGGCTGAAGAGAGCGGCCTCCTAAGGTCACCTCATATTCCTGGGGCAGCCCTGGAGTCCATCCAAATGCTGATGAGTTAGGCACACAAACGCCAGGCACCCTAGCCCCAAGTCAGGACAGCTCTGAGGGCCACTCCATGCCCAGAGCTCCCTGAAGAGTCAGCTGAGGCCCTTGTTGGAATCGCCTCCCTCTGCCCAGCCATTTCCTTTCTCCCCTTTTGTAGGGTGACCCTAGGGGCACTGCAAACAATCCTCCTTGTCCCCACTATTTTTACTCCATTCCCTCCTGCCCCTTTGTTCCTCCTCGATTTATCCTGCCCCACATTCCCACTGACAGTCAGTGGTCCCTTGCTCCCCTCCTTCCCCTTGTCTTAAGTTCCCTTTCTACCTCTTTTGCTGGAGGTTGGCCCATCCCTGGCCAGAGGAAGTTCTCAGGTAGCCCATTCCTGTCTTCTCCCATCTGTCCAGTCCACCCACTGTCTGAGGGTCATGCCTTCCTCATCAGACTGTTGGTACATTTCCAGGCTCTGCCAGGAGCAGCAGGGGTGGCCTGTGCGACTTGAAATAATGGCAGTGAGGGCTCCGGGCATTGCAATGTTTCTTGTCTTGGAAAGAATACTTGAAAACGATAAGGATTCCACCATTCCCATTGCATGCCAGGAGCCCCCAAAGTGCATTGTAATCACTTTACAGAGGAAGCCCTGAGCTGGGTCTGCTTCTCATCACAGCCTATGTTGTCTTTCCAGTTCCCTCACATAGGACTCATGCAGCAGACACCAGAGTCCATCACAAAGGCTACGTTGAAAAACCCCCATTCCCCGCGTTTGCTGCAGCAAGTCGAGGGGAAGCTGCCGCCCATATACAAAATCCGGGAGAAGGTGAGCTGGCCACGGGCCCCAACTGCAGGCTCCCACGGCTGTCGGAGGGCCGGCACCATGGTGTTTTGGCCACCCAGCTCTGCCTTGTCAACAGTGGTCCGTTTACCATCCCTGGTGGCATCATTCCCCCTGGGGCCCTAGGAGAGGCCCTGGTGTGCTCTTTAGAGGGGCTGCCTCCTCGTCCCGACAGTGAGCCAGCTAGGCTCCTTCAGAGGGAACTCTGGTCACACTCTCAGGCCATTAACAGCTGCCTTCTGCCTCCCCAGCCAGTTCACCAGCAAGATCAGGGCCCTGGGGGAGCAGCACAGACGGTACCCTGCCAAACTCACCCTGGGCCTGGCCTAGGCTGTGGACTTCTGGGACTCTGACCAGCCAGACACGCAGTTTGCCTCCATGGCCTCGGAAAGACCTTTTTAGCTTTTGGCTCCGTGAGCCCGCACACTTTTCTTTTTCTTTTTCTTTTCTTTTCTTTTCTTTTCTTTCTTTCTTTTTTTTTTTTTTTTTTTTTTTTTTTTTTTTTTTTTTTTTTTTTTTTTTTTTTTTTTTTTTTTTTTTTTTTTTTTTTTTTTTTTTTTTGCGGTGCTTTTCTTTCTTTCTTTCTTTCTTTTTGGGGGGGGTTGAACCCAGGGCCTGGCACTTGCATAGCTCTGCAAGTGCTGGACCACTGAGCTGTGCCTCCAGCCCATTTTTTATTTTACTTTTTGAGACAGGGTCTCGCTAAGTGACACAGACTGCGTCTGGTCTTGAACTTGGGATCCTCCTGCCTCTGCCTCCTGAGCTGCTGGGATGACAGGCCTGCGCCACCACGCCCGGCTACCAGCGCACTTTTCCACCTTCATCTCCAAAGAAGGTGTTTTGAAAGAGAACTTTTCTGATTTTCAGAGAGTTGGCAGTAAGGCTGAGGCTCAAAACCCTGAGCTGACACGCACGTGCACACCCCCAGCCCTGTGCTGGTCGCTCCATGCAGATGGGTTTAACCGTCTTATTGGAGGTCACCTGGTCCCCTCCCTCCTCCTTCCCCATCCCTGCACCCTGGTCCTCAGAGCGTCGTGGGGTTCTGATGTGTGCCTTCCCGTGTCTGTCCCCGCTCTTCTCCAGCAAGCGACAAATAACAGCTTCCCCTTCTCCGTGCACGACAACCGCCACACTTTCCAGAACTCTGGATTCTATTTTGACTCTGTGAGTACTTCTTCCACATTACTAGGGGCTGGGGCTGTAACTAAGGGGCAGGGCACTTGTCTGACATGTGTGAGACCCTGGGTTCCATCCCCCCCCCCCACACACACACCAGTACTGATAAAAGAGGAGGCCACGTCAGGGCTCTTGATTTTCTGAGGCACGCAGAAAGCAGAGGACTGACCTCAGAACTGGAATGCCGTCAAAACAAAGTGGGATGTCAGGCAAGAGCACACCAGGTGTTGACAAAATGAAACCAGGTAGAACACCTCCGGAGGCTCTGAACGTTGGGTGAAGCTTTCAAAGCCTGCACCAGCTTTCTGCCTGTTAATGTATGCTTTACACACACCCGGTGGTCTCCCATCAATTGTCACCAGAGAGCTTCCTTGTTAAGGTTTGTGTGGGGAACAAGAGAGAGGCATAGTTCTGTATGGCAGAGCCAGGACCCCCAAGAATGAATCAGGAGGCAGGTGCTCACAGAGTACAAGAGAAGACTTCGTGATGGCTGTTGTTGTCGTTAGGTGCCGTGGAGTTGGTATCTGACTCATAGCGACTCTAGGTACCATAGGCAAAACACTATTGTCAGTGCTTCTCTGCTGTTCATAGGGTTTTTAATGGTACATTGATTTTTGGGAGTGGGTTGCCAGGTCCTTCTCCCAAGCCTGCAGCACCTGGTGTTCCCAGGTGGTCTCCCATCCAAGTACTAACCAGGCCCGACCCTGCTTAGCTTCGGAGATCTGATGGGATCAGATGCCAAAGGGCTATGGCTGCAGGCGTCCTAATGGCTGGAGTTGCCTGTTCTCTGAGGTGTGAGCTCCCTGTCGCAGGAGAACTTCAAGTCCTACAGACCTTATTACTGGTGGTTCACACAGCAGCATGCAATAGACAGAGCGCAAGCTGAGTAGGTAATATCAACTTTTCTAGCAATGGATGCATTAAGTAAAATAAGCAGGTGATATTACTAATACAATGGTTCAATTTATGACATTTCAGCTTTATCATGAAAAGAAAGGGATAGGCATTCAGTGGAAAGTCCAGTTAAGATTTTGAATTCTGCCCTTTCCTTAGGTTGTCGATATGTGATGCCATCCCCTCCTGTGACTCAGGGCAGCGGCAGTGAGCCACAACTCCAGCCAGCCATGTGGTCACCAGAGGAGGCATCCAGCCCTCAACAGTGTACTGTGTTGCTAAGCTAGGACGCTGGGGAGGTGGGGTGGATCAGATGCTTTTTTTTTTTTTTTTTTTTTTTTTTCGGTACTGGGGGTTGAACCCAGGGCCTCGCGCTTGCATGTTCTGCAAGTGCTGGACCACTGAGCTGCACCCTCAGCCCATTTTTTTTTTTTTTTTTTTTTACTTTTTGAGACAGGGTCTCACTAAATTACGCAGACTCCCTTTGGTCTCAAACTTGCCATCCTCCTGCCTCTGCCTCCCAAGCTGCTGGGATTTCAGGCGTGGGCCACCGCGCCCGGCTCGGTCAGATGCATTTTTGACTTAGGATATTTTCAAAACCAATGGATTTCTTGGGATGTAAATCAAAGAGCATTTTCATATTTTATTTAACCCAGTATGACCCCCAAATTTTCAATTCAGCATGGACTCCATATAAAAATTATAATGAGATATTTTATGTTCCTTTTCTCAAACTAAGTCTTTTAAAATCCAGCTTGTGTCTTATACATTCTGATTTAGATGACTCACATTTCAAGTGCCCAATAGCTACTGTGGCTGGTGGCTATCAGACTGGGCAACACAGGGTTAAAATATTATGTAGAAGGTTGTGTCAAGTGAACATTGAGAATCCTCACCAAACCTGGCAGTCCATTGATGACAACCATGATGATATTAGCAACATTGATCGTTTATCAAACATTTGCCATATGCCAACATTTCATATTATCCCAGTTAACCCCTATAACACCACAAAGGGCTAATTACCCTCCTCCTCCATTTAGAAATGAGGAAACTGAGGACCAGTGAAGTTAAACAATTTTCCCCAAGCTACCCTTTCCTCTGGGCTGGGAATTCAGCCCAGTAGGTAGAGTGCTGCTCTGCAGTCTCTGAGGTACTGAGTTCGATTCCCAGCACTGCAAAATGGGAGAAGGACGTGGCAACCCACTCCCAAGGCAATCCCGAAACAGTCAGCCATTGAAAGCCCTATGAGGGTCGCTATGAGTCGGACTCGACTCAACGGCACCTAACAACAACAACAACAACAACAACAACAACAACACCCTTTCCTCCAGGCCACAATGTCCTAACTAAACCTAAGTATCTTCATCTAAAAAACCTGGTTTCCCTCTAGCAGTGTTGAATACAGAATCAGAATATCTACTCTGCCTGCCTCTCTAAATGAGTGTTTCAAATATTTCCTAAATGACCAAGGTAACGTTGTTGTTAGGTGCTGTTGAGTGGACTCTGACTCATAGCAACCCTATGTACAACAGAATGAAACACTACTTGACCCTGTGCCATGCCTAGCCCTATTGTCAGTGCTTTTCTGCTAGTCATAGAATTTGCAATGGCTGATCGTTTCGGGAGTGGGTTGCTGAGCCCTACCCCCAAGCCTACAGCACTTGGTATTCCTAGGCGGTCTCCCATCTAAGGACTAAGCAGGTCTGACCCTGCTTAGCTTCTGGGATCTGATGGGACCAGATGCCAGGGTGGTATGGCTATAGACAAGGTAACATACGTCCTTTAAAAAACTCAAATAATACAGAATTATATAAAACTATAAATAAAATTCACACCCTTACTTTCCCTCCTCACAATCTTGCCTTGATGATTCACTGCTCATCATGGTTTGGTGGGTAAACTTGGAGAGTTTTTGGCAATTCACACACAAACATACACATGTAAGTGTATATCCTGTTAGTGGTATATACAGGATTGTACCACAGGCATCTTACTAGTGTAGCGTTATGATAGTCTTGTAGAAAGCACTGGAAGTTTTCCAACTTCCTCTGTGTTCTGGAATAATTTATATAACATTTAAGTTTTCAGCTTCATGGAGGTTAGATAAAATTTGCCCACACGGCCAGGGATGTAGCTCAGTAGCTCAGTGGAGTACTTGCTTAGTGTGCAAAAGGCCCTGAGTTTGATCCTTAGCATTAAAACATACAGAACAAAAACAAAAGTAAAAAGAAAAAAAAAGAAAAAATTTGCTTATGAAAAGACTTACATTTGCTATCTTTATTAATGTTTTTAAAGCACATTTTTCATTTTTCCCTTGATGATTAATCAATTCAATGTTCTGCTTGCTTTGTGTAGATTTTACTGATGTGTTTGCCTAAAATTTATCTAACTCATTCCTAAAGTCCTGGTATATCTCCTAAAATATCCTTATTTTTCTTTTTTTTTTCTTTTCTTTCTTTTTTTTTTTTTTTGTGTGTGTGTGTGGAACTGGGGGTTAAACCCAGGGCCTCACGCTTGTGTGCTTTTCAAGTGCTGGACCACTGAGCTGCACTCCCAGCCCTTTTTTTTTTTTTTTTTTTACTTTTTGAGACAGGGTCTCGCTAAGTTACGCAGACTGCCTCTGGTCTCAAACTTGCGATCCTCCTGCCTCTGCCTCCTGGGCTGCTGGGATTACAGGTGTGCGCCACCGCACCTGGCATTTTTCTATTTTTTTAAAGTTCTTTTCACTTGAATGTTCAGTTCAAATACTTGTAAATTTTGTTAATTTATTAAAACTATGAATATTTTCTTTTGGTTATATCTCAAAGGTTTTTCTAATTAAATTCTCATTATTATTTTCTTCCAAACAGTCTATATTTAATTTTAATTTCCCTTTTAACTAAAAATATTTAGAAGAATGTTTTGAATTTCCTATACAGTTAAAAGTTATTTTAGGCCTTCTATTTATTGCTAATATCTAGTTTTTTGAGGTATAGTAAATTTTATAGAATATGACCTATAATTTTTGACTTTTTAGATTATAGAGATTATCTTTTTTTTTTTTTTTTTTTTTTTTTTGCAATCCTGGGGGTTGAACCCAGGGCCTCGAGCCTGCATGCTCTGCAAGTGCTGGATCACTGAGCTGCGCCCCCCAGCCCATTTCTTAACTTTCTTTTGAGACAGGGTCTCACTAAATTACGTAGACTGTCTCTGGTCTCAAACTTGTGATCCTCCTGCCTCTGCCTCCCAAGCCGCTAGGATTACAGGCGTGCGCCACTGCGCCCGGCTAGAGATTATCTTTATATATGATTAATTTAAAAGTGTTTTGTTGGTGTTTACAAAGAATATATAGACCCCATTTTAGTTACAAATTTCTTTATATTTATTAATTCAGGACTATTAGTTATGTTATTAAAATATTTCTTATTCTTTTTTCATTTTTTCTCATGGTCTGTCAATATCTGCTTCTAAGATTATTCTTGAATTTCTAAACTTTTTTATTTTTTGTTTTGCATAGTTTGCTACCATGTATTTCTGCATAAAAATTCATAATTGTTTTATTTGCTTTGTGGCTTCTGCTATTTACCAATATGAAGTAATCCTTTTTATGTTTTAATTCTTTTAGCCACGAAGTCTACCTTGTTAGCATTACCACTATACCTTTATTTTTGCTAACAAATTAAAACTGTTGTCTTCTATTCCTTTCTTTTCATAATTTTTAGTCATTTTGCTTTATGTTTGTCTTCTATTATAAATATAATGTAGCATGGTTTAAAAAATTTAAGTCATTGTCTTTTTTATAATAATTTAACCTATTTACATTATTATAACAATTTATATTTTTGATCCTATTTCTATTATCTCATTTTATGTTTCTTATTTATCATGTTTACAGTCTGTGTCTTTTTCTTCCTCTGCTAACTACTAAATTGGCTGAATTTATTTGCTCCCTATGACTTCTATTGAAATTCTATGAGTAGTTACCATCAGTATAAATATTGTTGTTGTTGTTAGGTGCCGTCGAGTCGAGTCTGACTCATAGCGACCCTCATAGGGTTTTCAATGGCTGACTGTTTCAGGATTGCCTTGGGAGTGGATTGCCACATCCTTCTCCCATTTTGTGGTGCTGGGAATCGAACTCTGGACCTCAGAGACTGCAGAGCAGCGCTCTACCAACTGAGCTAAATCCCAGCCCATAAATATTGTAGAAATATACTAATACCATATTACTCTCTGAATATAAAAATGAATACCTACAGCTTTCCCTCAAGAGTAAAGCAAGGCCTTCACAGTGACTTACCGCTGCATTGCCTTCCCAAGGGCTGTTGTAGAGATGGCCCTGGCTGGCTTCTCCCAGCCCCTGGAGGTGCCACTCCAAGACTGGCTCCTGGAGCTTAGAGCAGTGGCCCTGGAGACCCGGTGCCAGGTTAAAACCCTGCAGTCTCAGCTGCAGCTCCTCTCTCTCTCTCTCTCTCCCAATCCCCCTCTCTCTTTCTGTCTTCCCTCCTCTCCTCTTCTTTCCTCTTCCTTGCTCCTCTCTCCTTCCTTTTGTGAATTCTTCCTTAAATTTCCAATACATTTCATAGTCACACGTTCAGCAAGTATTCACACTTATTCTAAGTTTTACTTGCTACTTTCCTTACAACTCTTTCCCCTATTTCCTTCGTTCTTCTTTTTCATTTTTCTGGAGTATCCTCAAGTAGCTTTTTAGAAGGGTGCTTGGACAGTGCACCCCACCTTTTCTGTTTATACCTTCAAAACCATTCTCCCCTTTTCCTCTCTGCCCCGGTCCCACAGGCTGATCTGTTACCACATCCGGCACCATTGCATGCCCTGGGGGTTTCCCTACAAACTAGCTACATGTGTGTAAAGACAGCTGTCCCTGGTACCCACAGGGGTCAGTTCAAGGACCCCCATGGATCCCCAAATTAGCAGACACCCAAGTCACATATATAAAATGGCATAGTATTTTCATATAACGTATGCACATCCTCCTATATTTTAAATCATTTTTAGATTGCTTATAATAGCTTATACAATACAAATGCTATGTAAATAGTTTTAATGTCTTGTTTAAGGAATAATGACAAGAAAAATTCTATGCAACTTCAGTACAAATCCAATTTTTTTAAAAAGTATTTTTGATTGCCAGGTGATCAAAAGTATTTTAGATCGCCTGTAATCCCAGTGGCCAGGGAGGTGGAGGCAGGAGGATCTTAAGTTTGAGACCAGAGGCAGTCTGCGTAATTTAACAAGACCCTGTCTCAAAAAAGAGGCAGTCTGCGTAATTTAACAAGACCCTGTCTCAAAAAAGTAAAAAACTGGCTGGACATGCAGCTCAGTGGTCCAGCACTTGCAAAGCATGCCCTGGGTTCAACCCCCAGTACTGAAAAAAAAAAAAAAGTATTTTTGATCACAGTTACTTGAATCCAAGGTTGATTGAACTCAAGCATACAGCCGGCCAGCTGTAGTCCCTTTATAAACTCTCCTCAAATCATCCTGACTTGTTGTTTTAGGTGCCGTCGAGTCGTATCCGACTCATAGCAACCCTCATAGGGTTTTCAATGGCAGATTGTTTTCGGGATTGCCTTGGGAGTGGGTTGCCAGGTCCTTCTCCCATTTTTGTGGTGCTGGGAATCGAACTCAGGACCTCAGAGACTGTAATGCAGCGCTCTACCAACTGAGCTAAATCCCAGCCCATCCTGATGTAGGTGACCTGACCTGTACTGGCCCTTACGAGGAGACAACCCCACTTTACTGAACTGAGGTCTGTGTAATCCAGTGTCCATTTCCTTTCAGTCCTTTGTGTTACCACGTCTTCTCTCTTAGTTTTCACTGAGTTGTGATAAAATCAAATGTACAGTTTTGAATATTACACAGTAATTACACAGTAATTCTCGGGTTTGCATGCGAGGTGCCTGGCATTAACAAGCAAGCCTGTGTGCAGAGCCCAAAGGCCCTGCTTCCTCTAGGGGAACACTTAGGGTTAGGAAAGGACCCAGTCTCCTGACTGAGCCATCTGCCCCACTGAGCGCTGGGAGTGGGGAGAGGAGGATCACCCAGGAATGGCTTTGCAGGGCAGCCCCCTGGGTGCAGGAAACCTACCCACATCCCTGTAAGTCAAGATCTTTTAATAGGTTAATAGGGTGTTTCTAGCTGGGCTTTCTCTGTTTTTGCTTTCCTATGTTTTGCTACCATGTATTTGTTTGTTTGTTTTGTTTTAAGTTGGGGTTTTTTGTCCTTAAGTAGCTAACAAATAATATGAAGGGAAAGAGACAGGAACTCACAGATGGTATAGGCACGAGTTTCATGGGTCCAGTCTTTCAAAGGCAATTTGGCTGTACATATTTCTGAAAGTCCAGTACCCTCAGTGGCACTGGAAAGCCCCTTGGTGGCATTGGAAGGCAAGAGAACAATCACAAGACACCTCCAGGATGTAGTGTCTCTTTATGGCATTCAACAGGTTGGTAAAGGAGACCTCTTTGTCACGTTTGTCGTATGGTGCATTTAAATGTATACATGTCAGGTAGCTGGTTTGAATGAAAACCTCTGAACTACATGACCTCGAATATTACCCTCTTAATCTTGTCATTCTTCCTCAGGGCCTGGGACGGAGGAAGGTCTCCCCAGATAAAAGGCAACATGTTTCTAGAAATTTCAACCTGTGGGCATGTGACTACGTTCCATCTTGTCTGGATGGCTTTTCAAATAACCAAATATCCTATGTCAATAAGGAGATCATGGAGCTCTCAAACTGCAAACGCTTTCCAAGATGTTATGACGAGAGGTGGAACGCTTTCAAATTTATTCATCAGCAAAGATGTGCAGAGTTTTTGAAACAGAAGCCAAAAGCAAGGTTCGCTATCAACAAAAAGGCTGTTTCTCCGCTGGAGCCCTAATCCTCCCAGAAGATTTTTGCTGAGTTTTGTATCACTATTACGTCAAACATTGTAAAAGTATACGTCTTCTGATCCAACACCACCACTTAAGCTTTGGTATACCTTTATGATCTTTCATAAGGTTGGAAGACCTTCAAATCTTTATAAAGATATATGAAGCTATATGCACATGTAAATAAACTTTTAAGATTGTCACGATTCCCTCTGGGGGAGTTTTGAAACTTCCATTCTTCATATGGGGTTACGTTTTCATCTTGAAATTCCAAACACGACAGAGGAAGGGAAAGGTGTCCTTCGTTCTAGTCCACCTGCAGTCCTTCTTTCCCTAAAAGTCAGTAAACCACTTGTTCCTATTCTGTGCATGTGTAATGATTTATATGTGCATGTTGTTGTTGTTGTTAGGTGCCGTCGAGTCGGTATCTGACTCATAGCGACCCTCATAGGGTTTTCAATGGCTGGCTGTTCTGGGATTGCCTTGGGAGTAGACTGCCAGCTCCTTCTCTCATTTTTGCGGTTCTGGGATTTGAACTCGGGACCTCAGAGACTGCAGCACAGCGCTCTACCCACTGAGTCAAATCCCAGCCCATGTATGTGCATAAACGTATACATTTTTGAACATAAACTGTATCTCACAGTATACAGCATTCTGTAACTTCTTTGTGATGTTCAATTATCTATATTAGAATTCTTGCAGCATCAGTGTAAGCAGACTGAATTTGTTTTAAAACAGCTGCTCTATATCCCCAAATATAGATGCAATATTTTAAAAAATTATTCTGTGAATGGGCATTTGCATTGTTAATAACTTTCTGGGATGGGCCCAATGCTGCAGGGACATGCCAGGACCTCTTTGGGTGCACGTTTGCATGCGCCTCAGGAGCAGACACTGAAAGGTCACCTGCCTAGTGCTGACAGGACCACAGCTCAAGTTTACTGCCAAGTTGCCTTTGAAAGACTGGATCCATTAAGCTCATGCCTATACCATCTGTGAGTTCCTGTCTCTCTCCCTTCATATTATTTTTTAGCTACTTAAGGACAAAAAAGGGCTGGGATTTAGCTCAATTGGTAGAGCGCTGCAGTCTCTGAGGACCAGGGTTCAATTCCCAGCACCACAAAAATGGGAGAGGGACCTGGCAATCCACTCCCAAGGCAATCCCAAAACAGTCAGCCATTGAAAACCCTATGAGGGTCACTATGAGTCAGATAGCAACTTGACGGCACCTAACAACTAACAACAACAAGGACAAAAACCCAACTCAAAACAAAACAAACAAACAAAAACCAGATTATCTTGTTATTTTCTTATTTTGCATTTCTCTTAATTACTAGTGATGTTGAGCATCTTTTTCTATAGAGTGTCTGTTTATATTTTCCTCCATCAACTGGTCAGTATCATCCTTTTTCTATACCGAAAATTTCCTCTTTGTTCTTGGATGTTTTCTAATTTCTTTCTTTTTTCTTTTTTTTCTTTTTTCTTTTTTTTTTTTTTTGCGGTACTAGGGGTTGAACCCAGGGCCTGGACCTCTGAGCTGCAACCCCAGCACATTTTGTAGATTTTATTATTTTTTGAGACAGGGTCTCGCTAAATTACACTGACTGTCTCTGGTCTTGAACTTGCGATCCTCCTGCCTCCGCCTCCCCAGCCGCTGGGATCACAGGCGTGCGCCACCACGCCCGGCTTTGGATGTTTTTCTTACATGTGAATTTTAGAATAAGCAAGTGAAAAAAAATCCATGTCAATTTGATAGGAATATCCCCAAATTTAGTTATTAACTTATGGGAAAATGGACAACGTTATATTCTGATGTATCTGTTTATTCTATCATATTTTATATTCTTCAGTAAAGTTAGCAGATTTCCTCATATAGGCATGACACTTTTTTTGTATACTTATTCCCACATATTTTGAAAATTTGTGAATATTTTGAGTATTTTTTTTTTAAATGCACTTTTAGATTGGTTGTGGCTATTTGAATTTTTTTTTTTTTAAGATGCACTTTTAGATTGGTTGTGGCTATTTGAATTTTTTTTTTTTAAGATGCACTTTTAGATTGGTTGTGGCTATTTGCATTTTTTTTTAAGATGCACTTTTAGATTGCCTGTGGCTATTTGCATTTTTTTTTTAAGATGCACTTTTAGATTGGCTGTGGCCGATACATGAGATTTCTGTATGTGAATCTTATACTTGCTCACTTGGCTAAACTTCTCCTAAATAAATAATGTAACAAAATGAAAATCAAGTTTTAATAATTTTTCATTTGATTACTTTCTGAATGTTTTTTTGTAAACAATGAAATCTTCAGTAAAAGTGATACATTTGTAACATTTCTAACATTTTGCTTCCACATCCCCTCCATCTTATGACATTGAACAGGGGCTAGATACAATTTTAACATAAACACAGACAGTAAAAATCGATTTTTATTTCTGAATTTAGTGGGGCTTCTCTAATGTGTCACCAAGAAATCTGACTTTTATTATAGGTTTAAGGTGAGTAAATTTTACCTTGGGCTGGGATTTAGCTCAGTTGGTAGAGTGCTGCGCTGCAGTCTCTGAGATCCCTAGTTCAATTCCCAGCACTGCAAAAATGGGAGAAGGACCTGGCAATCCACTCCCAAGGAAATCCCGAAATAGTCAGCCATTGAAAACCCTATGAGGGTCGCTATGAGTCGGATACCGACTCGACGGCACCCAACAACAACAACAAATTTTACCTGTTTATCTAATTAAGCACATTCTCTGTTCATGTAAGTTTCTTAGGGCATTTTTCTTTGTTGGTCCAAAAATATTTTTAAAAGTATGTACACATAGGCAAAACTTCTAAGAAAACAAAAATAGTGAAGAAAATGAGGCTTGACTTCCAATCCTCATTTTCCAGTGGTAACTCCATGATGATTTTCATGACCATCCTTCCCCACCTAGTCTATGTATAGAGTCTCTCTCTTACACACACACACACACACACACACACACACACACACACACACACACACACACCCTTAACAAACACCATGGTAGATGCGGTTCCACTGTTGCTTCTTACTGCTTCTCCACCAATCACACTTACAAATACGTCCTTGAGGTCATTTTTTATCAGGTGCCCTTGAGTTGGGTACGACTCATAGCGTACAACAAAACAAAACATTCCTCGACACTGTGCCAGGCACTCGATCTTTTTTATATTTGAACCCATTGTTGTAATCACTGTGTCAATCCATCTAATTGAGGGTCTTCCTTTTATTCATTGACCTGCCCCTCTCTCAAACATGATCTCCTTCTCCAGGAATGGGTCTCTCCTGACTACATGTCCAAAATATGTAGGATGCAGTCTAGCCATCCTTGCTTCCAAGGAGCACTCTAGTTGCACTTCTTCTAGGACAGATCTGTTGGTTGTTTTGGCAGTCCATGGCGTATTCAACATTTGTCTCTAGCACCGTAATTCAAAAGCACCAATTCTTCTCCTGTCTCCTTGTTCAACATCCAGCTTTCACAACCATATGATGCAACTGAAAATACCATGGCATGAGTCAGGCGCACCTTCATCTTCAATGTCACATCTTTACTTTTCAACCTCAATCTTTTTTTCCATTTATCATGAAGTTGCTCACTGACCCAGTTGTAAGAATTTTTGTTTTCTTGATGTTGAAGTGCAATCTGCACTGAAGGCTGTATTCTTTGATCTTCAGCAGTAAATGTTTCAAGTCTTCTTCAGTTTCAGCAAGCAAAGTTGTGTCATCTGCATAACTCAAGTTGTTGATGAGACTTCCTCCAATCGTGATGGTGTGCCCTTCTTCATGAAGTCCAGCTTCTTGGATTATTTGCTCAACATAGAGATTGAAGAGTACAGTGAGAGGATACAGCCCTGATGCACACCTTTTCTGACTTTAAACCAGGCAGTGTTTCCTTGCTCTGTTTGAATGACTGTCTCCTGGTTCATGTATAGATCCTCATGAGTACAATTAAGTGTCTTGGTAGTCTCATTCTTTGCAATGTTATCCATACTTTTTCATGATCCACCAGTCAAATGACTTTGCATAGTCAATAAAACATAGATAGACATCTTTCTGGCATTATCTGCTTTGGGCTAATATCCATTGGACATCAGCAATGATGTTCCTGGTTCCATGCTTCTGAATCCAGCTTGATTTTCCAGCAGTTGCCTGTCAATATACTGTTGCAGTCAGTTTTGAATGCTCTGTAGCAAAATCTTACATGCATGTGATATTAATGATATTTTTTGATAATTTCCATATCCAGTTGGATCCCCTTTCTTGGAAACAGGCACAAATATGGATCTCTTCCAATCAGTTGGTCAGGTAGGTGTTTTCCAAATCTCTTGGCATAGACAAGTTAGCACCTCCATCGCTGTATCTGTTTGTTGAAACATTTCTGTTGGCATTCTATCGATTCCTGGAGCCTTGTGTTTCACCAATTCCTTCAAGGCAGCTTCCGCTTCTTCCTTCAGTACCATTGGTTCCTGGTCATAGGCAACCTCTTGAAATAATCGGTCACTTGCCAATTACTTTTGGTATAATGACTCTGTGTATTCTTTCCATCCTCTTTTGATGTTTCCTGCATTATTTATTATTTTCCCTATAGAATCCTTCAGTATTGCCATTCCAGGCTTGAATCTTATAGGAAAACTCAATGGGAAGTACAGAGTTCCCAGAAGCCCCCACTCTCCTATATTTCCCTTGACAGTTTTTCCTGTCATGGACATCTTGCACTGATGCAGTGCATGCTTGTATTTTTAGCCTTGCACAGTTTTCAATGTAGTAATACGAATGAATCTTTTACTCTGTGGCTTCTGGATTTCATGCCTTGCTTAGGGCTCTTTTGCTTGAGATCTTTAGATCAGTCTAAGAACTTGAGTTACAGTGGTTACTGTGTATGTGTGGGGTGACATTACAGCCCTTTATGTTCTGACATGTATTGGGATGATCATATACATTTTGTATATTAATTTATTTTTCACTACTGTGGGATTGAACCCAGGGCCTTGTGCATGCTAGGCAAGTGCTGTACACTGAGCTGCATCCCTGGGCACTTATTTTTAGTCTGAGACAGGGTATCTCTAAATTGCACTGGCTGCATCTAGCCTTGAACCTGTCATCCTCCTGCTTCAGCCTCCTGAGTTGCTGGGATCACAGGCATGCGCCACAAGGCTAGGCTCTTCTATGATAATTTTTAATGTCATAAATGTATTCATGGGTTTTCTACTCTTGAACCATTCTAGTATTCTTAGGACAAACTCTAGTTGGTTTTGTGACAACATTCTTTTGATATATTCAGGACTTGATATGCAAATATTTCATGCGTAGCCTTTTTGGTTTTAAACGTCTGCAATCATAATTTCAGCTCAAGAGTCGAAGACACCGTTTTCTCCTTTCCCCTTCCTAACATGGCCTGCGAGAACTGCAAATACCCAGAACTTGCCACGGAAGCACCTGGAGCAGGTGTTGTTTGAAGGCCACCTTTGAACGTCTTTTCAATTTGCTCTATGAAATTTGGTCTGTTTGGCACTTCTATCTCTTTTTCTCCAATTGTAACCATTATTACTTTTAGGGGAAATCATTTGTCTTATAAAGACTTAAAAATTTTTGTGTTTTAGTTTAGTTATCCCCTTTAGGGCTATGAAGTCCTGCCCTGCCCTTTTGCACTCAAGATGTTCACACCCCTCTGCTGTTGACCAACTCTGTGCTTGTCTTACAGTTCCTTGCTTTGGATCTCAATCTATGCCTTCATGTTTACTAATTCCTCTCTTGGACTTAGTTTGATTTTCCTTTTCTAGCATCTCGAGATGAAAGCATAACTCAATTACGTTCAGTCTTTCCTGTTTACTTGGAAACCTAGTTAAGGCTGTTTCTTCCAAATGCCATTTTGTGTGTGTGTGGGTCCACATGAATCTATGTATATGTACTGTACATACACATTGCAGTGCTCTCATTAGTGTTCATTTTCAAACAGCTCGTAACTGCTTTGCTTTTAAGCCAAGAATTATTAAAAAGTATACTTAAAAACTTTTTTTGTCGTGTTTTGAGACAGAGCATTGCTACGTGGCCCAGGCTGGCCTTGGCTCACAGTCCCCCTGCCTCAGTCTCCCAAGCGCTGGGATGATAGGTGTGCACCACCACACCCAGCTTCTTTTGTTGCTATTTTTCATTGTTACTATTTTATTAGCTGATTAATGTCTGCGTTGTGGTCACTGATGAAGACTATGATTTCTGCTTACTGAAAAAATTTAAATGCTCTTGTAGCTCCATATCTGGTCAGTTTTGGTCACTGTTCTACACGGATTTAATGTAATCTCTCTCTCTCTTTCTCTTTTTTTTTTTTTGTGGTACTGGGGTCTGAACCCAAGGTCTCGCACCTGCCTTGTCTGCAAGTGCTGGGCCACTGAGCTGCACCCCCAGCCCATTTTTTTACTTTTTGAGACAGGGTCTCACTAAGTTACGCAGACCACCTCTGGTCTTGAACTTACGATTCCCCTGCCTCCACCTCCCGAGCCACTGGGATTACAGGCATGCACCACCACACCTGGTGTAATCTCTCTTTTAAATACCCCCCCCCTTTTTTGGAAATAATTATAGTATCATAGGGGAAGAATCCCTAAGCTTCATATTCTAGTAAGAGGCTCTTCAATGATTTATTCTGCTTTTTTGCCAATCAATTGCGGTTTCACATGACCCCAAACAACATTTGAACTTCCTGGGTGTCTCTGACTTTTGCTATGGATGCCATGTTTAATTCTGCTGGGTGCTGATTCTACTTATTTCAATATCTTGTTAGTTTCTCCCACTGCGCTTCCTTGTGTGTGCTGTGCCTTTGCCCTTCTTGCATGGTGCAAGCCTTTTGGTCCTTGGTCTCACACTCGTGGTGGTTTGAGAGGATTCCCGGTCGTTCTCTGTGAACTCTGTATGTTCTTCTCATGCTGTCTGTATGAGGGTGGGTGAGAGGCATGACAGATAGCCTTGGGTGCAGTCACTAGCTCCTCCTCCAGGACAGGGCTCCTAGTTTGTCTTTTGGCACCTTCCTGGGACACTGCCCTGACCCCCTGTCCCAATCCCCTACTCGGAGTCCATCGACTTTGGCACTGACCTGGAGCCAGTTCACTGGTTGGCACCGAGAATATGATGGGGAGAGACCCTGGCAGAGGACCTCAGTGAACAACCAGGTCCCATGCCCTGTGCCCTGACTCTCCCCAAATTCACTGCTTCCATGCCAGCACCTACGGAGCAAAAGTTAACCCATTTCAGCAGACCAGGTCACTGCATGCAATCGGATCCTGTCTTCCACGCCTTAGGCAATCAAGGATCACCTGTCATAGACAGAACGTAATCTGAAGGGAGATAGAGTGGGAAAGCAGTGCACAAATTCCAACAGCAAGGTGCCTCCTAATGACTTCTTGTCCAGGGCTTGCCCTTGGTGCGTTGAAATAGATGATTAACAAGTATTAGGAAGGTGTTAGACATATTATCACCAAACCTCACGTTTTCCTCCTCGACCTCAACAGGTTTGAGATAGAATTAAAAAAGCAGAAACCACTTCCATAATGTGTTAGGTCAATGTAACTGAACGCTGCATCTGGCAGCGACCTAAAGACTGCTTTTCCCACTGTAGAAAAGACAGACGAAAGGCTTCGTATGCTCGGCAAAACAAAATGTTAAAAACCGGCACACAGAGAGGAAGAGAATGCCGAATGACATCGTATGCATCCTAAATAAGTCACCCTCCTGTTGGCCTCTTGCTGTTCTCTCTCCGAGGCACACCTTGTAGACACTGCCTCCTGTCCCTGGATTCACACAGACTCTCGGGTTGTTGTGGGTCCTTTTTTTTTTTTTTTTTTTTTGGTACTGGGGGTTGAACCCAGGGCCTTGCGCCTGCATGCTCTGCAAGTGCTGGACCACTGAGCTGCACCCTCAGCCCATTTTTTTACTTTTTGAGACAGGGTCTTGCTAAGTTACGCAGACTGCCTCTGGTCTCAAACTTGCGATCCTCCTGCCTCCGCCTCCCGAGCCGCTGGGATTACAGGCGTGCGCCACCGCGAGTGGCTGTTGTGGTTCATTTTAATAGAATGCCACATCACAGACACTTTTGTGACATCAAAGCTTCCTCTGATGATGTCTAGCCCTGCTCCTCAGGTCTCACATATGATGAGACACAGTCCCTGGGTGCCTGACCATCTTTTGGGGATTGCACTGTGCATAACTCTCAAGTCCTTACCTGATACCCAGGGTCGTATGGCTTCGGCTCTGCCAGTACAAATTCTCTGCAAAACACATGGCCGCCTCCTTGCTGTGCAGGACTGTGGTTCTCCAGTGCTTGCTTTTCCCTCTGCTTTCTTCTCTTCTACCAGGAAGCCCCCCAAACCCGCTCCCTTGCACAACCTTCTGCCTCTTCTCTTCTTTCTCTGTCCACATGCCAACAGTCTCCAGCAAGAGGGACACTTAAGTCCATTTCTTGGAAGTGGCATTCAAAAAATGACTAAAAAGTCTGGGCGAGGTGGCACATGCCTGTAATCCCAGCAGCTCGGGAGGCAGAGGCAGGAGGATCGCAAGTTCGACACTAGAGGCAGTCTGCGTAACTTAGCGAGACCCCGTCTCAAAAAGTAAAAAAAAAAAAAAATAGGCTAAGGGTGCAGCTCAGTGGTCCAGCACTTGCAGAGCATGCAAGTGTGAGGCCCTGGGTTCAACCCTCAGTACCACACACACACACACACACACACACACACACACACACACACACACACAAAGACTAAAAAGGCATACAGAAACAGATTTGCAATTGTGTGAAGGAGGGATGGGGGGACTAATGAGGAGGGGTTATAGTTACCATCTATTGTTGTTGCTGTTAGGTGCCATGGAGTTGGTATCGACTCATAGCGACCCTATGTACAACAGGTGAAACACTATTGTCAGTGCTTCTCTGCTGTTCATAGGGTTTTCAATGGCAGATTGACTTGGGAACGGGTTGCCAGGTCCTTCTCCCAGTTACCATCTATAGAAACACAAATTAGGTAACTTCTCCTTAAAGCCCGTCTTTCTTGACTTAATTGCTTTCTGTGTAAAAAGTTGTTGTTTGGTGCCATCGAGTCATATAAAAAATAACGCCATCCAGTTACCTCGCATTTCTCAATCAGGTGGTACCAAGAGCAAAAGGATATCTCACGTTAGTGGAAGGTAGGTCTGGGCTCCCCAAATATACTAAAGTCTCCAATAACTTGGCACAATGTCAGTAACTTGCTATTGTTGGCTCTTTGTTTTAGTGGGTTGTTCTGAGCAGAGGAATAAGCAAGCAGCTGGTCAAAGAAGCCCCAGGTGTTTATAGATTTCTTCTATTTTAATGAATTAGACCTGGATTTGTGCCATCCTAGAAATCACTTAGACACCAAAAGAGCAGCCAATGGCTCAGCAATCATGGTCTAGAGGGAGGCTGCCTGCTACCGTTCTAGAACAATACCAGTAAGCTCCAGTTTCCTCCCGTACCTATAGCAGGTATGCGCTTAACTACAGAGTCTTTAATTTATATCTACAAAAACCAGCTCTAAAGGTCTTTAGACACCACAGTGAAAAGAAGAGAGCAGTGATTTCCTATAAGGAATGGTCTCTTAAATGTTGCCTACTTTTGGACAGAGAAGCACATTCTTATGTTGTCCGCTTTGGTACTTAGCTGCTATGATGTAAAGATTGCCTCGTGGCTTATTTTTCCTTGAATACCTCGTGGTTGTCTTTGGACAAAGCCATTCCTCTCTGGGGGGCCAGGCTCTGAAATCAGACATAGTGCTGTGATCTCCTACCATGGCTGACACAACAGCCATTCTAGGAACAATCTCCACGTCAAGTTACCAGCCAGTTGTCACTCCAGAATAGAGGACGTGTCTCCGCTGGCCCACAGGTCAGGAGAAAAGGACATTCATCCAATTCAACATTTATTTTTTCACCTACAGCATTGGTCCCATATTGAGGATTCCTGCAGGGAGGGATGGGTGTTGGGGAGGAATGGTAAGCTAAGTATAGGCTTCCCATATGTTCTGCCGAGTTTAGGGAGGAATCTGTGCTGTTATGGTAACACCCTAAGAGCCACAAAATAAGCAAGAATAATCAATTTCCTCCTCCAGGCCCTTTGCTGGCTCTTTAGTGGCAGCACGGCAGGGGCAGCCAGGGATTTGGGAAGATCCCTTCCGCTCTGCTTTGGGCTTGAGGGCTTGGCGGTCCCTCTGAGCCCTGCCTTTCTCTAGGGGAGACAGGATGGCACTTCCCAAACATGCAGAGAAGTCACTGTGCTCATCCTCCTGCAAGCTGAGGACGAGAAAGCGCTGTGGAAGTGCGAAACGCTGCGCATTGCCTTTATACGAACTCATCAAAACAAACCAAAACATCTTGTTGAGCACACAATATTTAAGCAAATATGCTCCTGACATACCAGAATTGTGGTTTGTTGATACCAAAGCAGGCCCCCCAAATATTAAACACCAAATCAGCCCCGTTAGAGCCTGATTCGCGTAATAAATGGAATGAATAAAATTGCAACTCATGCGCTTGACTACCGCTGTATGAACATGTTGAATTTGTTAGGTGTAGCGTGTGATTTCTACAGAGTGAACCAAAATAACCTCAAATACTATATTTTCTCTCCTAATCAAAACTAAACAGATCTGTGAGATCTATCTGTTAGATCTCAGATGGCATAAGACGGGCACAGGAGTGCCAATAGTCTCTCTTCCCTTCTTCTCTTCCTCCTCCTGGCATGTTGTTGTTGTTGTTGTTAGGTGCCATCGAGTCGTGTCCGACTCATAGCAACCCTCATAGGGTTTTCAATGGCTGACTGTTTCGGGATTGCCTTGGGAGTGGGTTGTCACATCCTTCTCCCATTTTGCGGTGCTGGGAATCGAACTTGGGACCTCAGGGACTGCAGAGCAGCAATCTACCAACTGAGCTAAATCCCAGCCCCACAGCTGGTTCCTACTCCACCCAGGCACTGATCTGACTGCATTGTCTGCACAGAACAATCCTAGTTCTGAAGAGAAAGAACAGCTCTGCTCACTAACCATATTTTATATAGTTACCTGCAGGATTTTAAGTGGCCACAGAGGACCTCAGCCTTCTCTACTGGTGAATCCAGGTATTCCCTAGGCCAGAAAAAGAAATGCTGAAACTGTCTTTGGTATTACTCTTCTGGCTGCAATCTTTGTCTAAGATTTCATGACTGGGACCAGCCATGAATGGTCTACCCAATCCTTCTCCAACAAATGCCATTGAGGTTCCAAAAGAGGATCCAGGGGTCCTCTGGTAATCCCGCAGGAGAGGTCTTCTTATTCCTCAACAGAGTATTTTGAAGGACCCCGTATCTGGGATTTCTAAACCTTTCAAAGAAGGATTTGGCTCTGCTGACATTCAGCAATCTGAGTGTTTGGCGTCTTTGATCAGATAGCACAGTCTGGGTTGGAGCAGACACTGTGTGGCAGCTGAATCTGAGCTGATTTACAGCTCCTTTCCCGACATGGCCTTGTCCAGTCCTGCCCCAACCTCACCATAGACTCCCCCTCCCAGCCGCCTTGTTCCCTCCATGATGGGCTGTGTAACCATGTCGTGTGGACCAACAGGCACACTGTCTGCCAGCCTCCGATGCTCATGCATTTCATTGCTCAGTGACTGTGTTTTGAGTCCTTGCTCTGTGTGTAGCACTGTGCTGCCTCTGGGGTACACGGGTGAGCAACAATAGACCTCATTCTCGCTTGCATCCAGACGGGACCGTCTGTCAGACAGCGAGACATAGCTGCCCCTCGCAAGAGCCAACATTCCGAGCTAAGGATGCCGAGTTAAGTGTGGAGCAGGCGATGGCACTTTGAAAGGTCATAATTATAATTTTATTAAGCTGTGATCAGGGAGAGAAGATAAATGTCATAGCAGTGTGTTTAATATTGGATACATATTATATTACAGGACCATTATGAATTTGTGTTTCTTGTGTACATTAAAATTTGGTTATGTGTAAGGGAGAAAGCTGAGTTTAATTTTTTATCTGCTGGAGAAGGAATTGATTTTAATTCTTTCTCTGCTAATTAAAGGAAAATTAGAAAAACAAAGTACTTCCTAAAGCACTAAATACATTTTGATTACTTATGGATATAAGTAGTTATTTTGATTCATTTATTTATTTACTGAAAGCCTAATGATAGGTAAAATGAAGAATTAATAGTGTCATAGAGAGGGATAATGGATTTATTCAGCAGACAGAATGAGAGCTGCTGTTTTCCCACCTTACAATTGGGAACACAACGTCACAGAGTTTGCTCTTGGGGAAGCTAGGCAGGATGTGGTCCCTGCCTAAAGGGAGCGGGCAGCTGGGACACACTCGAGGGACCACTGAGGGTACAGGAGGGAGCAGGTGCAGGTGGGCTCAATT